>CAIGQW010024412.1:3041185-3099138 GCA_903798125.1 Danio choprae
TCCAGATTATTTTTCTGAACATATATTAAACATATATCTGTAGTATTGCAAAAAATCGAGTTTTTGGGGTTGTTTGTGGTAGGTTGAAAGTAATTTGTTAATTATAATAAGTTTCCTTTTAATATTGGACGGAAGAACTGTGAGGAGAAAAATGACACCTCGTTGTACCCAGTTTAAAAAAAAATGCTTTAATGATTGTTTACACACTCAAAATGTTTTAGTAGTTTGTTCAAAACTAACTTAAGCTGAGCTGAAGAGCTGAAAAAACTAATTCTTTATTTTTTTAGGGCATCAACTAAATTTTTTGTTCAGTCCACTTAAATTTGTAAAAATAGGTTAAACTTATAAACTAAAAAAATAAGTTAACTTAATTTCTTCATGTTCATATTTTACAGTGCAGTTTATTGGAAGTTACTCCAATAATCCACGCAGTGCATCATGGGGTATAGGAAAATGTTGGGTACATAAGGATTTTTTTTTCTAAATAAATCACTCTGATCCTCAATTTTACTGCTCACATTACTGTGACCGCACATTACATTACTGTTGAAGATGTTGTGATGTATGCTCATCCATAGAATTTGGAAGTATAGTAGATGTTTCTTGTTAATTTGCGATAGACAAGCCTGGCTGGACCGTGTGACCGCAGACAGACTGAGAGAACTGAATCGTCTGAGTAAAGAAGAGGCTGACCGCATTAACAAACTCCGGTACAGCTGCAGCTCCCTCATTCTTATACTTAACCAGTGGTTCAATAAACTGTACACGCAAAAAAATGGATTTTGCTCCTTGTTTAATTTTGTTAACATTTTGTCGCTAAATGTCATTGGGTGCAATCAATTTAAATTGACCAAATGAAAATTGACATAACCCATTTGCGATGGGGCTACTTGAATAATGATGTCAGGAAAATCCACATCTAGACAAACTGGCTGGAAATTAAATTAAGTTTTTTTTTTTCTCACAATTTATCAGTTTGAAAAAAGGTAATCTTTTATATATTATATACACGAGTAAAGCAAAATATATTGGGTTTATTGTTAGTTTTGCTTTTGTGTGAAATGTTAATATTTGTTTTATTCTGTAAATGTCTGATAAAATTCCCTTTCAAATTTCAAATAAAACTGTTGTCATTTGGTCAAAATAACAAATGTTTTCATTTGTTGTGGCTAAAAATCAGGGCTATTCCATCAAAGATAGATTTCTTCTCTCATCTGAAGTTAAAACATTGGTGTTGAGTTTTCTGAAAATGTATATAAACACCTGTGTTTGCATCTTTTTTGTTATTTAATGCAGAATTGTTTTTTTTTTCCAAATGACAGTATTTTTATTGTAAATTTGGAAAAGATGCCACCAGTACTTTACAGACTACAGCAAAATACTGTTGTACTCAAACACATAACTATAAGTCCAATCTGAGAATATTCAAGTGGCCTTTTTTTATATGATTAATTAAAATATAAAATAAATGTTTGCATTAATATATGGGCATGGCAGGACAACAGTGGGCTCTCCGACACAATGGGCAGAGAGAGCCGAGCGAGCTGCTAAAGAGAGGATTCAACCTTTGTTAGATCAAGCTCAGGTAAACACACATATCTGTTTTTTCTAAACAATGCCTGGCATGTTAGTCTGTCAGCAGGAGTTGTAATCCCTTGTAATACAAAGTATACCACTGGACTATTTTTCTTTTGGGCATACTGTGAGCAGCTGTTGTGTGTGGATTCTGTCTGTAGCATTTCATTCTTTCTGTCTCATGCTTGTACAGCGGGTGGTTGGAGCAGGAAGTGACAGACTGAGAGCACGGCTGAAGGTTACAGATAAGGTGAGAAACTCTTTACCTCTCGTATTCTTGAAACAGCATTGAGAATTTGCAGTGAATATTCAATTTGCAGATATTCGCATTCAAAAACACACAGACACATTTTAGTCGTTTTAATAACTATTTTCTAATAACTAACTTCTTTTTTCTTTATTTTCTTCTAATATTTTTCTAATTATTTTGCAAGATATTTACCTATTTTGTATTCTACTTAAAGTACAATTTAAAGACTTAACTAGGTTATGTTAACTAGGCAAGTTAGGATAATTAGGCAAGTCATTGGATGACGGTGGTTTGTTATGTAGCCAATCAAAAAATAACAATTCTTAAGGAAGCTAATAATATTGAGCTTAAAATTGTTTTTAAAGATGTAGAAACTGCTTTTATTCCAGCCAAAAGAAATGTTCTTGCTCTGTTAAACACACTTGGGAATTATTTGAAGAAGAATATTAACATCAGAGAAAGGCTAACATTTTTGGCTTTAACTGTATATGGAAAAATGGGCCTATTGAAAACTTTCAGGATTTACAATTTATAGTAAAACTTAGTATTATTTTTTTATTCTTCAAACTACTGATTTCTTTCCAATTTAAAATATGAAATTTTTGCCTATAACATAGTTTTTACATAAAATTTTAAAAAGATTGCATGTTTTTTTAGAGAAGTTTATATTTATTGTTAGACAGCCCAATACCATGAAAAAAAAGAAACCATGAGGAGGATCCTTTTCAACATCTTAAGTATTAGTTTGAAGTAGAAGAGTTTGAGCTTGATTTTATTCTGTGTTGTGTTGTGTTTTGTTTTAAATGCTAAGGCTGAGGGCAGGACAGACTTGCTTAGTGAAGCTCTTCTGGAGGACCTTCTGGAGGACACAGCTCAAGCTCTGTGGGTCACGCATAGGCAGCAGGTGGCTGAGACGGATGCTGAGAGGAAGCTACAGGGCCCCACATTAGAGAGCATGCTGCTGAGGATGGAGGAGATGGAGGTCAGTGTGTGAGAGCTAAAGGCATAGATTATAGGATTTGTAAGTGTAGTGATGCTGCACTTTTTTTTATTGTAGTGTAGTGGACTGAACCTGATGTATCTAATTTGTTATTGCTGAACATCCATCCATCCATAAAATAAAAAAAAAAATGTATACAGTAAAAAAGACATTAAAGAAATAAGTATGTAAATGTAACAGTTTATTAAAAGGTTATTAAAAGTAAATGTTATTATTTTTAACAAGAATGATATAAAGGTTATTGTTATTTAATATTATTACTGCTATTAAAAATACATGTAAATAATTTTATTGTTATTTGGTAAAATGTTCTAAAAAGTACAATAATTATTACATGTATGCTGTATATGTATATTTTTATCAGTTATTTTATTTAATTATGTCAAATTTTAATAATGTTAATTCAATTTGAAATATATATTATAGAAGAAAATAAATATTATTATTATATATGTATAAGTAAATTTATTATCTATTTATAATAATAATAATTAAAATGCCTATTATTATGTTGTTGTGAACAAGAAGTGTTATTAAAATAGAAATTCATGAAAGGTTATTAAAAGTCATCGTTATAGAAAATGTAATTAAAAGGTTATAACATTAAAACAAATGTAATGTAAAGTAATAATAGTTCTAATATTAGTTGTTTACTAAATAATAATTTACACTATTTTTACATTCATTATTGAATTTAATAGGCGTTGAATTTAATAAACTTTTGAATACTTGCAATTAATTGTATTAGTTATTTTTAAAAAAAAATTATTGTATTAATTATTTTAAATATTAAACTTTCTTCATAAATGAATAAATAAAAACCTGACTCACAAAAACCTGACTCTAATCTGTTTAACCAGAGAGACCAGGAAGAAGTGCGTCGTCGCCTTGCCATGGTCTCATACTCGGACCCTCTCATCTGGGAAAGAGGCACAGGTGAGTCACAGGACACACAATAATAGCCATTCACATTCATGCCCATTTCAGAGTAGATAGAAATACTAACAAAAGCAGTTATCAGGTGTCCTTTCGGAACCACCAGAAGGTCAGTCTCCACATCTCTCCACTTTGTCCCTGAAGAGACAGACAAGTATGTGCTCTGCATTTTATTTGCCTGCTGTGATGGCAATGGCCACCAGATGGCAGCAGTGTAATAGCTCGTGTTTTTTTCGTAGATGCGACAAGGAATACTTCCATCTCCAGGCCAACATCACCCCAACCAATCCGACTGACCAAACCAGCCCAGAATGCACCTGCTACAGCTGACATCCTCCTGCAAAAACCAGTGGAGATTGGGTGAGTAACTGCAGACTGAATAAATAGGGATTGACAACAAGCTATTATTATTATATATATTGTTTATTATTAATGAATAATGTACACCCAAGCTAGTGATGCAACCACAATGGGTGTGCATTATATTCTAATAATTCAACATTCTGGAGTTAATAATTCTGCATATACAATGGTTCTCATTAGGTGTGCAGCAATACAGACTTCTAATGGTTTTTGGTTTTATATATATAGTATATATATAATGGTTTTATATATATAGTGTTGCACAATGTATTGTTTCAGCATCGATATCGCAATGTGCGAATATGCAATAAATAAAGAGTTGTAATTATAATTAAACAGGGAACAGTTCAGAACACAAGCAAATCTTACTACAGAACAAATTTATTTAGAGAAACAAGTTACTTTTAAGGCATGTGACTGTAAGATTTCAATCTAATTTAAACCATTGGGTAGAAATTCATTTGTATCTTTGTTCTATTGTATTCATTTATGCTTGTAATTTGGTTATTACACTTTATAACAAACACACTCTCTACGCACTCCCTACTAAATTATCACTATATAAAATTATGAATTCTTTTCTAATAGTTATTTGAAGTAGTTTAGAACGCACGAGATTTGTGAAGTCACTGTACGTGCCCAACTATAATGGAGTAAAAGTGTGTTTTTAAGGCCTGTGAATGTGTAAGCATTCAGACACAAGAAATTGTACTGTTTGTAACTTTAATAACAATTTATTGTATTGGATCAGTTATACAAAGAAGACGATAGTTTTATTTTATATTTGATTTTTCAAATTCTGTACCTGAATACTGTCCCCAGAAATCCATAAAACACTATATTTCACTTTTAATTTTGCTCTATAGTATTTTTTTTAAATGTATTATATTTTATTCATGATCCACTCCCCTACAAAAATAATCCCAAATCAGTCTAACTGAATTAAAACTTTCCAAATAGAGCTAAAGGTGATGATCCACTTCAAATGTTGACTACTACGTATTGCATAAAAACAAAATATCGCAATGTTATATTTTTCCAATATCGTGCATCCCTAGTATGTGTGGGGCATGGTGATCAGTGGACGCAGAAGTATAAATCTGGCTTTAGTGTGAGTGAAATGCTGCTGAATAGTGCTTGGTTGATTTTCCAATATCTTAATGGTTTTCTTGAATGTTATTAGTAACTAATAAAGTTATGTTAACTAATAACTCTCAGATTTTTATTGGTATGCAATAATCTTAACCTTTTTGTAAAGCTGCTTTGAAACAATAATTATTGTGAAAAGCACTATACAAATACACTTGAGTAGAATAATGATCACAGATAAAATATATTCTGTTCTCAATATGAATTTGCTAAATGGCTATAAAAATAGGGGGCACATATCCTGTAGGCCAGTTGCATTGGAATCAGTCCCAATTTCAGTTGAAGTGCAAAGGAACTGTACACTGACCAGACTGTTTTCGCACTGTAATATCTGTCTGTTTAGGGAATATTCAATAACAGCCACAAGGAAATCGAATTTTAAAATATTTGCTGGTAAAAGCCAGTCTCTCTCTCTCTCTCCCTCTCTCTCCACCTCTTCCTTCTGTAGTTCTGCCAAGAGAGAGCGGGAACCGTGTTTTTTCTGCTCAAAGCTTTGGCAGCAGCTGCAGCTCAGTAAATTAATGAGGAAAATAAAAGAATAATAAAAAAAGGGACAGTCTTGAGGGCGTGAGAGCTGTTTAAAGCCAGAGGGGCACGATGGGAAATTTAGTGGAACAGGTTCAATAGATACATTAGAAGATTAAAATGCGTTTTCCTGTTGGGCTTCAGCTCGCAGCGAGGCCCTTCGGCTCTGTGAATGCAGTGTAAACATTCGGCCTCCACTTTCTTTAGTCTCGATGTAGTAGCACAGTGTCTACACAGACTTCAAAGCATCATCTCGTGTCTAATCTTAGGGAATTACTGTTGTGTACAAGCCTTTCAAGTGTTCATTCTGTCTGCTACATACTAACAATCAGCACACCTATCAATAATTTACATTTGCGTGTATTTATGTGGTAAGTACATTTATAAAGGCGACGACAGAGGTAAATGATTTTGAGCATTGCAGTTTAGAGAACAAACTAGTGTGGAGATGTAAGTGTGAGAGTAGTGTAGTGTTGAATGTGGAACGTTTTTGCATAATAAGAGGTCTTGTTTTATATTTAGATTATTTTTTTTTAATTCACGTTGGCTAATTGTTCAGAAATTGTTCTTAAGTTGTCTTGAGTTGCTGGTTTGAAATATATCTCTCATTTAAATATTTATTGCTATGTATGCAGTGTGGTTGCTTTTTATTCATGAAGTTTAATAGAGTTTGTATACAGCATGCTAAATTCAATCAATCAAACAAAAAGCAGGTTTAATCTGAGTGTACATTTTTTTCTCTCTAGCAAATCAACACTTAGAAAATGCTTTATTTCAGAAATAATTTAGAAATTCTAGAATTTTATAATTTGCAATTTCAATGTGATGTATTATGCCATACATTGTATTGTACTGTCATATATACATATATACATATATAGTGTCCCCTTTGCATGTACTTACTATAGTAAAAACAAACGGCATATTTAAAAATAAAGTGTAACCTATCAATTATATATATATATATATATATACCATAAATTACATACATAGGGACTTAGTATATTATATAATTATATAATAATATTACATATTAGTTAACACAATAACTGCATATATTCAGTTAAGAATTTTTTTGTGGTGAACGTTTTATAATTTTTTTTGTAGCTATATCTGTTATGAAACAGTGCTTCAGTGTTGAGCATTTGTTCACTAGTCTCTGGTCAGTAAGCATCATGCTTCACTAACTCTCCTTGTCCTTTAAAATAAAGGGTCTGTCTTCAATCTTGAACCATCACAGATCGAGTGGACAGACACTGTAATCCTTTTATAGTAATATTTATGTTACCTCTGCACATAAACACAACCATTTTACATCCCAGACAGTAACATTAGCATAACATTTGTTTATTCTCCTATATATTCTTGTGGTACTCTTTTAGTAGGTTATTATTATTATTATTATTATTATTATTATTATTATTATTGTTATTATTATTATTGTTATTGGGCCTCACGGTGGCGCAGTGGGTAGCATGAAAGGTCGCTGGTTCGAGCCTCGGCTGGGTCAGTTGGCATTTCTGTGTGGAGTTTGCATGTTCTCCCCGTGTTCGCATGGGTTTCCTCCGGGTGCTCTGGTTTCCCCCACAAGTTCAAAGACATGCGGTACAGGTGAATTGGGTAAGCTAAATTGTCCGTAGTGTATGTGTGTGAATGAATGAGTGTGTGTATGAATGTTTCCCAGTGATGGGTTGTAGCTGGAAGGGCATCCGCTGCGTAAAACACATGCTGGATAAGTTGGCGGTTCATTCTGCTGTGGCGACCCCAGATTAATAAAGGGACTAAGCCGAAAAGAAAATGAATGAATGAATGAATGAATGAATTATTATTATTATTATTATTAGGTATTAATATGTACCTTCAAGCTACAATATGGGCCCTTAAGGTTTTAATAGTTAATTATAAGGTACCATTGTGGATCCTTTAGGTACTCACATGTTTCTTTTACATACAAAAGTGTACTTTTTGAAAGGGTACCTGTCCAGTGGCCGCTTTTGTACCTTTATTTGTGAGAGTGTGTGCGTTCACCATGGGTATTTGGGTGAGCTGTCACAGGCTGCTGAGGATGGAGCCGGTGTGAGCTGTAGATACTCTTCATTGCCCCTGATCTGAACTTTTGTTTAGATTTATTTATCCCCAGACAGTCTCCTAATGCTGACAGAAAACAGTGGCTCTAAAATGTCACTGCACCTGGAGACTATTCTTCATTCTCACTTGTGTTGTCTGTGTTGAAACATGAGCGATGGTTGTGAGTGCGATTAAGATCCTCTGGAGGAATCCTGGGTGCTGCAGTGATAGAGACGCAGGCATCAAGGCACTGGCAGCTGGCTGGGACAGAAACACAATACAAGTTTGTTTTTGGGATTGATAGGTTTTTAAATAGGTTTTAAAAGAAATCTTATGCTCAGCGAGGAAATATTGGCAATATTGATTAAAAAAAGCTGTCATTTTATGCAATAAACACATAATGTTGATTACTTAAAGTCCATGTGGGGAAGTTCCTGAGTCTTTAACTTCAGTATGTGGATGTACTTTCCATTGAAACGGAATGTTGAGTAGGGGCGGGGCTTTCTTTTTGTCCATTATCTCTCCTAGCAAACTAAAGGTAAGGAGGCGTGGTTAAAATTATTGTGGCTGAAGCCGTAGAGAAGGACCCCCACTCCAAAATTGGAAGCAAATGGTCAGACTTTGATTGATTGAAGATAAAAAAGCAAACATTATTTTCAGTGGATTAATTTACATGGATTAACAGTTTACCTTAATAATAACAATGTGCGCTAGCAAAATAAAAATTGTAAATGTTTATTTCACACAGACTTTAACATAAATTAGGGGTCCTGTCAGTGTTTTTTATACAGTGAAGATCAATGCCAACCAAAGTCAACCAATCATTAATTAATTTGATCCATTAAAACAGCTTTATTTAAGAATGAACTAAATAGTCTTTGTGAAAAGTTGGAATCATTGGATTTAAAACACAGATTCATTTAGTAAGAAAACACTGATCAGAGACACAAGGGTTCTGCTGTGGTTTTATATTTTCACTAAATAGACAATGTTCTAAAAAACATGAATCATAAACATCATAAATGAACACAATATAAAATCAAACACACATATATATATATATTTTTTTACATCTTTTTAAATATATATATTTTTTAGAATGAATTTCTTTACACATGAAATCGCCAGCCTTAATGTAATTTTTTTGACATTATTTATATATATATACTTATATCTATATAATTTCTTCGAATGATCATTATTCAAAACAGTATTATATTTTTAGAAAGCTTGATGCATGTTTAGCACCCTATAAAAATCTTGTTCATTTGTTCCACGGTCCAATTAGTAAAAATCAAGTACACATTAAAAATGCAATACAAAGTAAGGCCTAAATGGTTTAATAGTGTGCTAGGATTTTTACACAGCACTGTAATTATTAGTCATGAATAATAATAATAATAATTATTAGGTTGAATCAATCCAAAGCAACTTACATTATACACAGAGGCATCTCTTTACTTTAAAAGACAAGAATATGACAATACTTCAGGATACTGATGAAAAGTTGCTTACTGGCCAATTAACACTATATTTTATGTGTTTGACTTATGTCAGTCATAGAAAGCATTTTGCAGCTTGACCAATCTTGCATCCAATATCTGCATCCATCCACCTTATGTTATTGCCAGAGCAACACAGACAGAAGTACAAATACTCACAATGATATGCGCCGAGGGGTACGTAAGGTGGTCACTCAACGCAAAAGTATAAATCAGGCTTTAGCAGACCATAATAACAACTTGGCAACCTCTCAAT
Organism: Danio choprae; assembly: GCA_903798125.1. Classification (NCBI taxonomy): domain Eukaryota; kingdom Metazoa; phylum Chordata; class Actinopteri; order Cypriniformes; family Danionidae; genus Danio; species Danio choprae. Next base: position 3,050,809 of record CAIGQW010024412.1, read on the forward strand.
GAAAAGCCACATAAAAGGACATTACACTGTTAATCAGAAAGTAACAGTCAATCTACTCATCAGCTCTCTCTTAATGTCATCCATTCTTCCAGCCTTCGTCATTAATTTTCTCCTTATGCTACAGTTTTATATATTAGAGTCAATCTAATGGTTCAGTCAAACTCTCGGCGAACGTTTTACATCCTTTACAGCAGCTTATTTACATCAGAATGGACGATTATTGGGCGGATGTGGCAGAGAAAGATAAAACTGCTGGAAAATGAATTATGCAAAGCATTATGGTAATTACTCGGCTTTAAGTACAGCAAGGAAAGGCCAAGGCCGAACAGAGGATTTATGCTGGGAAACCAGTAAAAATGTATTTGCGTATGAAATGTGCCACTAGAGGGGGCAACGTCTGGGGGCTTTTGAGGAGTAGGTATTGGCCACTGATGTTGATTAGCATGCAGAGCTTATTATTTGTTGTCTAATCTCTGATTACCTGTGTAGACGACACACTGTTTGAGACCGAAACACTGTGGAGTTTGTAAATGGCACACACAAACCAATTGGGGATTTAAACTCAGATTCAGAATGTTGCCCGCAGTTCATTTGTCACTGCTCGACTGGTTGCAAAAAAGCCCTTACTGCAATAGAGAGCTGCCAGTGTGGCTTAGCTTTTTAGCTTTGTTTTTTTTTTTTTTGGTATTGTTATTCCGAGAAGCATTTTGGCTTGTTGGAGGATGTTCGGGGGCCAGGGGGAGAAGCTAAAAAGCTCTGCCGGAGCATAATCAATCATCATGCCCGATTTGTAATGAAACTCAATACGTGTGTTTGCTTCTCGCTTTTTCTCCCTCTGTGATTTGTTTTGATTTTTCTATCAGTGGGTTGTGGAGTCAAGTGTCATTTGATGCTGCCCTAAAAGCATCAAACGGAGCGATCTGAACATTGAAATCACCAGCCACTCCTCTTCCATTCCAGGCCATTTCAGTGCACTACTTTAACATCAGTGTTTCATACAATACAATACAATACAATACAATACAATACAATGCACTGACTGATATTCTGTTCTGTTTATTTATTTATTTTTCAATTTGACATAGTATTCGGAACAGGTTGAACTGGGTTTGATTTTATTAATGCAATGCATTTTGTATGACAAAGGAATCCAGCAAAGAACATTTCAGCTAGTAAACTATATAGGCATATGAATGAAAAACTAAACTAAAACAATGACCAAACACAAGACAATTACTAAAACATGAACTAAAATATAAATGAAAACAAAAACAAACTAAAACTCACTCAAATTCTATATAAAAACAGTAATAGTTACTCATTATGAAATACCCTTGCTCAGCAACCATAAAGATCTTCAAAAACTATTTCTAATTGTATGTAACTGTATTTTTATTTGAAGTATTACCCTCTGTCAAGTAGTTTCTTTGTGTTTAAAGTGTAAATCTAACAAAACTTTGTGAGGTTTAAAGGTTAAACAAGAAAAAAATCTTTTGGTTTGAGAAAACAAACAAAGGATATATTCTCTGAAAACAAAGTCTTATTAGCTCAGACATCTTTGCTGGATTAATCTTGTTTATTTTTGCTGCGTGTACAGTGGTGTTGGCTGCTTTTGAATCACTGCTTCATGAAGCTTTTGTTTCAAATCAGTGGATCAGAGCTTGAATGAAATTAGTAAGGTCATATGATTTCAGTGAACGGGGCTTCATTATGTCATTACCGTTTCAAAAATTCAATGATTTTCTGTTGGGTCAAACTGAGTAATACCTGAGTAATACTGAGTTTCTCCCCAATGCCCCATGAACAGATTTCATAGTTTTTACCTTTTATCAGATCAGTTTCTAGGCGTTTTATTGACACATTTGTAAAAGGAACAGGAATAATAATTAATAGTATCTTGTCCTGTTTAGCAGAGCCCATTGACTTTCAAAATATTAGTTTTTCTTATTATGGCTTTCTTCAAAATATCTTCTTTTGTTTTCAATAAAGAAAGAAACTCATAAACATTTAGGTTACTTAAGTAAATAGTAAGTAAATAGTATTTTTTTTGGATGAATAGAAAATAGTTTTTGTTGCATTTACACGGTTTTGGCCAACAGCATGTAGTGTTTTGAATGCAAATCATTTTGCAAAGCAATTGGTTCAGTTGTTTCGAAGCTTTAAAAAAAACCCATTGTTTTGCTCGCATAACTAGTGTACAGTGCTACTGAATATTACATCACAAACTCTGTCTGAAAGAGGTTCACTAATGCGGGAGTATCAGTAATAGAATGATAAAGGAGACACAGCTGATAAACGCTGATATATTCTAATGTCCTGTGTCCACCCAGAGAGGTTATGGGAGTTGGAGGTCTTTATAAAGCAACCAGCACATCTGAGAGATTGTGTGATCCCTCACTTTTCATTCAAAGCTCAAAGAGATCAGTGCGGGGCCCATGGTGAGGCTGTGCCTTTTGGTTTGATCCTCATTCTCTGTTCTCTAACCTTTTATTTCAGACCGTCGTCTATTTTTTTTTTCTTTCTCTTCATCTCTTTCTCCATCTAACCTTGTCCAGCTAATCTCCGTCTCCCTGCTCGACTTTAACCTTGCTGCTGGTGAAGGCCTCTCGCTGGATGAAATGAGGCAAATTGGAGCCCTTTGGCTTTATTGGTTTTGATATTGATAGAGCATTAACCATCCAAAATGTCATCCAGTGACTTTTACATGTCTCATTTCTGTTTGCTCAACTTTATTGCAGCTGTCTTTGTCCATCACTCCTGATGTGTTCAGGTCAAACAGTGTTCGTCTGTCCGTTACTTATCCGGTTCATTCTGCTTCAGTATTTAATGAAGATATACCTTTGATCATACAACTTATGTATGGAATACATAACAAAATGTTTTTGAATACATAACAAAAAGTTATATATGGAAAAAAGTATTTAGAATGGAACAATATATAATGTTAAGTATATAAATGAATATTACATGACATGAGAAATTATAATTATAATTTAGTATTTTTTATTTTGAATTCTTCATAATTATATACAATTATTATTATTAATAATAATAGTAGTAGTAACAACTGTGATAGCAATTATAATAACAACAGCTATTATTATAATTATTATTATTATTAAATGAATTTTTAAAATATATTTCACAACAAGACAATTACTCAAATATCTATGTTTAACTGCACTTATTATATATGTTATGATCATTTGTAAGGATTTTTTAAATTAAAATGATTAATCATTTGCTTGTGACTTGTTTTGTTTTCCATTTAAAAGAAAGAAATGTGACACCTGTAATGTTGTACTTAAAAAAATGGTGAAATAAATTAGTAATAAAATGCATGAATTTAGCACCATTTGTTACAAAAATGTTTATCGTTAACTACACATTTCCTTATTAACATGAAGTCTGTATTCATTTAGATTCAGTGATTGCTTTTATTAAATCATTCACAATGATTCAAACCCGTCAGAAGGATTTTCTTTGTGAATCAGATTATACAGGTTGCAACCTTTTTCAGCCATGTACCGTATACTACTGTATAACTCACTGGTTTTATAGTAAACCTACATGTGAAAAACATGGTGTAAACATGGAACAGATGAAAAACACATTGTTTTTGAACATTTTCTTTTATGTATTTATATATATTTTTTCCCCACATAATTTTCTTTAAAACCATACATTTTGTGGGTTTAATACACGTGTTTTTTCACTTGTGATTTTAAAATATGAAGCTTATGTGATGCCAGTGATGAACCTTTGATTGACAGAACTGGTTCACAAGACTCATTTACTTGTGAATCAGACCTCACTGGTTGTGCTGTATGTTGTGTTTGTTCTTCACCAAATGGTTCTCTTTACTCTTTTTAACCTTCTAATCACCCTTCGTGCATGCTGTGACACTTAGTTTTTATCAGTGTTAACTTCTACCTTGTTGTTGTTTGCCACCTCATTATTATTATTGAACCTTCCCTAAGAATAAATTCTCTTACATTTCCTTTTGCCTCATGATGCTATCAGCCAAAAACACTGGAGCGTGTGCACAAGTCATCCCAGCATTGTGTCTGCTCGCATAAATCACATGCGGCGCTGACAGGGTTTTTATTTATTTTTTGATTGTGCTGGTGTTGACAGGAGGAAGGGGTGGAATTTAGTCATTATTTTTGGCTCTCCTCGTGCCTCGGCAAGCTTATTTTGACAGAAGAAGCCTGAAAAGCCTTTGTCCATTTGTCTATACATGCGTTTCCTCATTTTTTTCTCTTAGAGAACTGCGCACATTTCTTTCAGCACCTTGTATGACCTTTCTTAAGCAGCTAAATTAAAACAATGAATTCCTGCTCACTTGAATCCCTAATTTGGGTGCTTACCTTGACTGTCCTTTCACCCGTCCTTGCTGTTTCTGGTCACACCGTGCAACCGGTCAAAGTTTGACACTATTCTCCTGGTGGTGTTGAATTCCTCACTTCTCACGAATGACACAGCATGCCTGAAACGCTTGAGGTAGCTGTTAGCTGGAGCAGTATTCTATTAGCCGCACAAAGAGGGTGCCTTGCGGGACCAGTAAAGGGGAAGTGATTGCACAATAGCAGAGCCGGCCCCCATAATGTTCTATTATAGAATAAATGGCCCTTGTGCGCTGTCGGTGGCCTTGCGCTTTAAGTGTCTAGACTGAGCTTGCGTCCAATATTTGTATTAAAGGCAACCCGGAATGGGAGTTGTGAGGTGTCTCTTACTTCTGCTGCTAAATATGGACATGGAGAGTGTTTGTGCTTCTGAGAGTCTGATTAACTCCAAGTATACCAAACATGAGACTCTGGTCACATGGAAGAGGAGTTGAGATGTTTACATTAGTACCACTTGAAACAAATAGGAATACTAATTTAGAGTATTAATTTGTTGTGATCGTGTTTGGATCGGTCTTTAATTCCCTTAACAGTTGAAGTGGCTGTTTAAAGCGTGAATAAATCTCACTGATATTGCTTATTTAGCATTTATGGGGTAATTAGTTCTGAAATGTTTTGACCCTATGTCCTTAGTATTTTTTTATGAATCTGCACATTTTTTGGAAGATAGACAAAAATATCACCTGGATCTTGGCTCTTTGTGTGCTCTCGAAAACATAGCTGACCCGCTGAGGCATGGACTCTACAAGACTACTTTAACCCAAAGTATACTTCAGCTCCACAATGCTCTGCATACTTGTCCTCTTGACTCAAAGTGTTAATTTACCCAAAAAAGGAAAAGAAAATTCTGTTACTATTTACACACCCTCATGTCATTCAGCTTCCGAACACAAATTACGATAATGGTCCTGAGACATTCATAATACTGAAAAGGAAACCAAAACATTGTCAATACATTCCATATTATTTCATTGGTGCAACTGTAATCATACGAAGCTCCAAAAACACTTTTGTACACCAAAAAAAAAAGGAAAAATTACTTTATTTTTATTGGTCATGGTTGTCAGGTGTCTGTTCTGTTGTTGTGTCCATGTGCTTTTCCCTTGTCATGTGTTTCCTTTGTTCTGTTTTCCCGCCGTTTTCAATGTTTATTAGTTTCACCTGTGTTCACCCCTGTGTATCATCTGTCCCATTATCCCTCTTGTATTTATACCCCTCAGTTTATTACATTCATGGTCCGGTATTGTAGTGTCTATGCTCCGATGTATTGTCTACGTGTCGTTCTGTCCATGCTGTCGTCACCCAATGTCCTCCCAGAGTTTCCTGTATCTTCCAGTGCCCATGTATGTAGTAAGTGTTTGTTAATAAATTCGTGTTTCATCAGATCTCGTGTTCTCGTACCTTCATGTCCTCCACCCGAGCGTGACAATAGTAAATGGACACCCTAATTTGATAAAAAAGACATAGGCAAACTGAGTGATTTTTACAGGTTTTTTGGTGCATAAAAGCATTCTTGGAGCTTTGTCTGTTAACAGTTGAATCACTAAAGTTAGATAGAAAGTTCTGACAATTTTTTTTCCGAAGATGAACAAAATGTCTTGGGGAATTGAAACAACATACAGGCGAGTAATTAATTACAGAATATACATTTTTGGCTGAACCAACACTTTCATTTTAGTCCTTAGAAATTTGTGTATAACAATGGAGGTGCAAGGTTAGTGTTTAAACAGAATGATTTCACTCGCTGGTACTGCATGTGTCAAACCTGTCCATCCCTTTCATTTGTGCTTGAGTACACATTGAAAACTGTGTGAACATGGCTGTGTGAGACTGAGCAGAAAATGGAGCAGACACAGGCCTTGAAGGCGCCCATCTGGCACCAAACTATCGCTAGCAGTCCTGAAGGTTGTGAGGTGGATCAATCTTGTTGGTTTTTTGTGTGCACAATTTGTGCAGTGATGGAGGGTGCGTTTTTCTGCTGAAAGCCACCGCTTTCATCTGGGAAAACCATTGGCATGGGATGTATTTGGTCAACAATAATGTGTTGGTTGGTATTACACATCCTATTTACATCAACATGAATGACCCTCATGTTCTCAGCCACCAACATAATGTAAAAGAAATCTGGAGTCTTTTTATAAAGCAACATTCTTCCATTTTGATACTTGCTTGCCCATTTGCTTTCAGTGGTGAACAGGTTTGATCATAGGCATTCAAATTTGGTACAGTATGTGACAATAGAGCTCCATATGCAGAGTATGATACACTGTGTATTAAGGCCTTTAGCCAATTTATACCTCCTTAGATCATCGTTGTTAAATTTAATTTCCCACCACTGCAGACTGGGAGCAACCCACAAGGCTTTAAAAGATTCTCTGACCAAAAACAACTGAGTCCTTGTTGAAATTGCTCAGATTTTTATTCCTGCCTATTTCTCCTACATCCGACAGAATTATTATCAAACTGACTTTGTGTACCATCTGATCTACCAACACACACACACATATATATATATATATGTTGTTGTGCTATGTATATACATTATATCTGGGGTATAGAATTTGCATAATTGAATAAGCATATACAGTCAAAAAGTCAAAAATAGTCATATAAAATCAAAATTATTATCCCTCCTGTGAATTCTATTTAAATTTTTTTCAAATATTTCCCAAATTATGTTTAACAGAGGAAGGATTTTTTTCACAGTATTTTTTAAAATATTTTTTCTTCTGGAGAAAGTCTTATTTGTTTTATTTGTTACTTGTTTTTAATTTTTAAAAACCATTTTAAGGTCAATATTATTAGCACCCTTAAGCAATATTTGTTTTTCGATGGTCTACAGAACAAACAACTGTTAATCTTAAAAATGCCCAGAGCCCATTGAGCTTGTTTGGCCAGGACGACGGAGTCACAACCCAACTCTTTTAGAAGGACATCCTAGCCAAATGTGCTCACTGGGCTCTGTTAATCATGTCGTCCTAACCATCCCCATATAATCTAATTGGCTTCATAATTCTGTCTCCTCTCCACCAATAAGCTGATCTACTGTCTAGTGCAGAATGGCTGCCGTCATTTCATCCAGGTGGATGCTGGACATTGGTGGTTGTTGAGGAGATTTTCCTATTAATTCTATAAAGTGATTTGACTGCTCAGGAAAGCGCTATATAAATGTAATTAATAATAATAATATAGAAAAAACACATCACATTAACTTTACCTTAACATTACATGTAAAAAGCACAAGATGTGTTTTACGTTTTGATGTGTTTCAAATGCGATTAATATGTGATGCTTGTTTTGTTTTTTGTAAGAGTAGTATATGCCATGTGAGCAAGAATGAAAACATTTCATTCAAAAAAGAAAACTTTTGTTTGTTTACAGGTCTGCATCAGACATGCCAATACTAGATGATGAGTCTTTAACTCCAAATGACCCCAGTAATCCAGTCCCAGCTGGAGGGGTAAGCACACGAGGGGTTTACCTGACTGTGCCGGCCAGCATGCAGAGACGCATCCAGAAATACAGGGAGAACCATGATGCCTTCCTGCGCCTCATCTCCCATGAGGCTCTGGGGAGCTTCAATCCTTGGGCAATAGCAGACAGGTTTGATTCTGACCATTACTTCATTAATAAAACATCTCATGTTAATGAAACATTCAAGAGTGGGTTGAACTCCTCTAAATTCATTTTTACTATTCGTGATAATAAGTGAGTCAAATAGAATGAGTAAAATAGAATCATATTTCTAATCTTTATTCAACTTTTTATCACTAATCATTTAATATACTTGCATTATATTACAGATCCAAAAATTGCCAAATGAAACATTTCCCATTATTAGCAATCTAATAGCTTAGCCTAGCTTAGCCTTTTCATTTACCTGTTGCACATATCGCTGAAGCTGAAATGGTTCATTCAAAGAATTTTCTTTCTTTGTGTTTTCAGTCAGTCTTCTGTTAGCAAAGGCTAACCTCTTAGCCAAAATAAATATAAAAATGAACACTAATGCCAATTAACACCAACAACTTTTATTCTTTTTTCACACAAATTACACACCTAGTTATCTATTAATAAATACCTACTCATGACTATGAAATCACTTTTTGCACAATGCAGAATTTTAAACTAACATTTGTCAAATCAAATAATTAGTTCTGTCAAAATGTAGTAACTTGTGATGCAATAAGTGACAATAAAAAGCTTGAAGTAGACTAATATGGCATATTTGATTCAGCAAATTAATTTTTCTCTCAAATTTGTTTTACCAGGTTAGGGTTATAGTGCATGTTGCACATTATTTCCAAGCACAATATTGCATTAAACCTGTTAGCACTGATCACAGGACATTATTTCTCAAACTGCAGCAGTTAATGCTAAAAATCAACATAACAAAACATTACCAGATTCACCATCATGCTATTAGCACCATTTACTGAACATATTTTAAAATTAGCAAGAAATACAATAAAGTGCAGAAATATAAAAACACAGGCCTATTTTCCCTAAATATCTTTAAAAGTAATAAAAGTTTGACTTTTGTTTACTTGCAAAACTTAATCAAGACACACCCCTATGTTTATTTACTTGCCATTATTATATAATAGCTTAGTTCCTGATTTATCAGTTGTTGCTACAGCGGAATGGACTGTTAACTACTCCAGCATATGTTTTATGAAGCGGATGCCCATGCAGCCACAATCCAGTTCTGGGGAAACACCCATACACTCACATTCACGCATACACTCATACACTAAGGCCAATTTTGTTTACCCAATTCACCTATACCTATGCATGTGTTTGGACTGTGGGGGAAACTGAAGCACCTGGAGGAAACCCACGCAAACACAGGAAAAACATGCAAACTCTACACAGAAATGCCTCCTGGCCCAGCCGGGACTCGAACCTGCGACCTTCTTGCTGTGAGGCGACAGTACTAACCACTGAGCCACCGTGCTGCTAATTGCCATTATATGAATTTTCAGCATAGTCCCTTTATTAATCTGGGGTTGCCACAGCGGAATGAACTGCCAATTTATCCAGCATATGTTTTACGCAGCGGATGCCCTTCCAGCTGCAACCCATCCCTGGGAAACACCCATACACTCCCATTCACACACATACACTATGGACAATTTAGCTTACCCAATTCACCTATAGTGCATGTCTTTGGACTTGTGGGGGGAAACCAGAGCACCTGGAGGAAACCCACGCAAACACGGGGAGAACATGCAAACTCCACACAGAAATGCCAACTGACCCAGCCGAGGCTTGAACCAGTGACCTTCTTGCTGTAAGGCGACAGCGCTATCCACTGTGCCACCTCACTGCCCTGCTGTGACTATGGTAAAAAAACAAAAAAACTACTTGTATGTGCTCAAGGAAGCTACAGTGTGCACATAGCCCATCAACATTTAATCTAAATTAACTCATTCTACACTGATTTCTACAATTTCCTGATTTATTATCATTATGACTTTGCCTGTACTTAAGACACGTTCCTGGATGCGTAAACACTAAAAGCTCAGCTCTTCTATTTGCACCCAGAGCAACAGATTAGTCATAAGCCCCAGTGCGTCTCCCACAGTGACACAGCAAGTAGGAGTTGTGATTGTTTACTGCCTCGCGGCTATGATGATCCTCGCACACGATGCCATTTTAAATGTAAATATTAGCTCAGTTTTTTTTGTTGGGCGCTAATGTAGAGCGTGCTTCTGTGCAAATGAGCGTCTTTGTTGTTCGGCTAGTGCTCATGTACGCCCACCCCACCATTAGCATACTTAACAGAATTTTTAAGTTGGTGCAGTGCGGTGGATATTTATCAAGTCCTTATAGTCCACAGAGAGCACACTTTTTTAACAACAGCGAGGAGAAGGAAAACAAAACCTGTCTGAGTCTGATCCTAGGTCTCATTTGTCAGATTTAAACCGTGCGCCATGGGCTGTGTGGGTGGCGAGAAGAATTGCTGCAGAAATCTCATACGAAAGCGAGGAATCAAAAGTAGTTTTTTATTTATTTATTTATTTATTTTTATTTATTTATTTTTGCTGTGTGCAGCAGCTGGAAAAAAATAACTATGAGTTATTGCACAGATATAAAAAGAAATTGAGGGTCTACTTTTTTGCAGAGGTCAGTGCAGCACTGCAGAGACTCAGGGTGGTTATTATTCCAGAGAAATAGAGAAGATTGGAAATGTCATGGCAATTAGTGCTGCTGCTGGAAACCGGTGTGGGCACTTGTCAGTCTGTGGTGCATTGTGGGTAATAAGAGTGTTGAAGGCAGTCAAGGCCTTGGGTGAGCACAGACTGATCTCTGGGTAGCTCTGCTCTGAACTCGGAGGAAGTTTAATAATTGCCTGAAAGGAAGATTTTAAACGATCTCTTTGCTGTCTTCAAGATGGAAAGAAGGCAATTTTATTCTCTGATGTTGAGAGAACAGACAACATATCAAGCTTTTAAACATATATATATATATATTTACATGTAAACTTGTATGATCATGTATAAACATATATTTTAGATCATCATATATTTTTTTTACACTTTTCTTCTCTAATGGTTTAAAAAAATACATGCGTCTTGCTGAAGAACATTGTTTTAACTGCATTGGTTTGGTATTAATGTTTATTAAAAAGAAGCATTTTGGTCCGTTTGAAATCTTTTCAAATCTCTTCACCTTTAAAAAAAAACACTGTTGATTCAGGTTTTATTACGAACTCTGTCCTTTTTTGCTTGGGAGTTTTGTTATTAAATCTAATGACTTGCCATTTTGTATATCCGCACCATCTACTCGACTAGAGTGATATGACAACGCACCCTATGCACCCTATTGTGATACTTGAAGAAAACATTATTATATGTTTTAGTAACTTTTTGTTTAAAAAAATGATTTTTAGAAGAGGTGGAACAATTTACAAGGGATGTTTTATATCGAAACATTAAAATGGTCATTTGTTTAGGTAAACTATCCTTTAAGGGGGACCTATCATGGCCCTTTTTACAAGTCTCTCATGTCCCTAGTGTGTGTATGTGAAGTTTCAGTTCAACATACCACACAAATAACACACTTGGTATGACCCCTATTAGGCTTTGATCCAAATTGTGTCATTTTGGTGACTGTAACTTTAAATTCAAATGAGATTGTGCTCCCAGCCCTTTTTTCAAAAGAGGCTACAGCTACAAATGCCTGTGCCTCACCATAGCGTAACATTCAAAAACAGGATTAACGTTATCTCTGTGAAAAACTGAAAACGTCAAAAGTCCAGATTTCAGAGTTGAAGTGGCTCAGAAGAAGGCAGTCTATGAAGACTACAGTGTTCATTTGTGCGTCCGCAAAACCCCACATTTATAATAACTCCACATTTTGTATAATTTATAGTCGCTGACATTATGTTTGGCTGGTACAGCATGGAAACTCTAATGGTGAACGGCTGCTTCTCACTCAGGGCTGTTTATGCTAATGAGGGAGAGGTCGTCACTAATGGGTGGCACTTGTACAAAGGGAGAATTTCAATCCAAGACTGTTTATTAAGTGTGATTATAATTTTTTCTTTAATTTTAATAAAAAAATTATCACTAGAGCCTGGCACAACTGTGTTTATACCACTTCTAAAAGGGTTTTTTGCATAATAGGTCCTTTAATGTAACCAGAGCATTGTGTACAGTTAGATTATAACTCCTGTTTCTCTTGTCTCCCCTCAGTCTGGCTGACGAGCTAATGTCCGAGGCTCTGGCTGAAGTGGCGGCAGAGTTCCAGGATGTTTGTGAAGAATACGCAGAAGCGGTTTTCACTTCAGAGTTCCTCCAGCCTGTCCAGTCTCCATCCACATCACTGTCATAGTAGCTATTCATAAAAAACTGTTTACAATGACATCCAGATTTGTTTGATGAGGAATTTAACATTCTATGGTTTGTATTTTTGTATGTTTTTCCATGAATTACGTTTACACGCTTTAAATATGAAAACCTTCTGGTTAGAGCTTTGTTTTTTTACTCAAGTTCTGTTCTGAAACCTTAGTGGGTGGTCTGACTTTTAAATACAAACAGATGCTTTTTTTCCACAGATGACTAACAAATGTCACATCAGTGTGACATAATCCATACACCGTTCTTTGCGCATTAGTCAGTGCATTAGTCTGTTGCTATTGAGCCAAGACAAAAGCCTTAAAAGAGCCTCTACATTATTAATGCATTGCGAATGATGAGATTTATACTGAATTCACACACAAGATCAGGATCACTCAGGCTCAGCTCTTCCTGAATGAGCATTAACGGATGCATTACTTAACTCTGCATCACAATTTACTTTGTGGACACATTTCATACTCTCTAAAACATGTTTTGTTTTGCTATGTTAATTGTCTTTAAACTCACTAGACTCTCTATATGTTGCTAATTATCCCCAGCATTATCAAACAAGGAAAGGTGAGGTATTTAATGTATGGCTATGGTTTTTGTGTCAAGAGCCTGAGGGGAAAATGGCCTGCAGATGAGTCCAGATGTTGTGCTGGTATTCTGGGAATGTGCTTGATAAGGACAAACAGACCCAGAGTGCACTAGTCCCTATAAACACACTTTCTTTCTATGGGGCAATGTGTACACCTACAGCTACGTTTATATAACTAGTTTAGCCTTCTAAAATTGAGGGTCTGTGTGTTTTGAGGGCTGTGTGTGGCTTTAAAAGTATTGGTTGTCACATAATTGCTTAATTCTATTGCGGTAAACTTATTTTAGGATACATTTCTTAACCTGTCAAGCTGCAATTTAAACCCCCTGATGTGAGTCACAGGTTTCTTCCAACCTACTTATTTGTGCCAAAAGCAAACTATTAGCACAAATGCCAACAAATTCCAGCTTTGTGCCATGAACTGATGTTGTTAATGCTGTGAGACTGCGGGAATACGGTCGCTAGTTTGGGATGTTGGTTATGTTTTTATTTCTGATGAAAGAAACCTGTTGTATTTATAATCATGATATAATTTATAATTAAAATGAATGTTCTAAAATGTCTCCAAACATCTCTCTGGACTGGTACATTGTACTTGGTTCCCTGGATAAATTTGGTTTATAAAGGAAAATGATAAATTAATTTAATATATTTTTCCTGCATGGTATATATTTTTGAACATAATACTCATATTCTGTTTATTTGTTTGTTTTGGAACTGAACATTGAAATACCCAAGTTTATATTCTGTTTTCCCATGAATTACATTTTCATACTTTTAAATATGGGACTTATTCCTCATATAGGACCCACTGGTTAGAGCTGAGTTTCTAGTCCTGTACTCATTTTTGTAGTGCACAGACTGACTTTTAAATACAAATGGATGCTTTTTAATCAGTGATTTCATTTATGATTAAAATAAATGTTTTAAAATGACTCCAAGCACTTATTTGTCCTGGCACATTGTATTTGGTGCCATGGATGAAATTGCTTTTAAATGAAAAGGGTAAATTAATTGAATTATTGCATTTTTTTTCCTGCACCCATTTGGTGTAATCAATGTAATCCATCTTTTTGCTTGTTGTTCCTCCAGGTTGTTTCTCTGCTGCTGCTTGTACCAGAAACTCGATGCAATTTTCAGAGTCAGATGTGTTGTGTCATAGGGTTTTCCCTGAGTGTTTCAAACAGGCCAAGTCCCTATAAGAGTCTGGTAATGCAACATAGGCAGTTCCCTGGAACTAAGCAACTCCAGACGTCACCTCCGTCAGTAGTTATTTAGCACTACCCTGAACAGTTATTTAGGATCCCTGATGTGCAGCAATGCCTTACGTTAGACTGTGATAAATGTGTTCCTACTTTACATTTGTAAGTTGAATCAAATAAATTTGACAAGTTATTTCAACTTGCATCAATTAAACAAACATAAAACATCAAGATAAAATTTGTCTAACTTAAAAAGTAAATTTAAAACCTGATTAATTTGTTGCAATATTGTTGTCCTGACTTTTTGATCATGTCATTTTTTACAGTATAAAGCCCGGTATAACTTGGTGGACAAACATTTCTATCATACACACAAATTAAACCTGTTTATTATTGTGAATAGCCCATACTTGGCCTTAATTTTGCCACTTAATTGCTATTTGACTGCAAGCACAAGACTCATTTTATAATCATAACAATCTCACATTAATCAGCTGAACTGCTGTTGGACGGACTGTGATTGAGTTGGTTATTTAAAGTCCTGAAGATGAATCGTGACATCATGATTTATGAACCAGCTAATATTTTGTCATCCTGCTATAGGACATATAGTGTTGTTTGCAGGGTGAGGGTATTTATATTTCTGTTTTTCTGCTGCACAGTTTCGTTTGTGGTTCTGCTTTGTCAGTGTAGATCTACAGTTTGCCGGTGGGCATGGCATGAACCTTTGCTCCCTATGCAACTGTTCATTGTATCAGAGGCGGTTGAATGAAAGCTATACTGTAGGCCAAATTTTGAAGCACTTTAGGGATTTTTTTAAGGCAACTGACAGCGTTGTTTGGCTGTTGTTGAAAGTTGTCTTGTGGGTTATTTTTGCAGCAGTTTCAACTGTGATCTCAGAGGAGTTTAAGTCTTTTTTTCAGTGTCGGGAACAAATTTGGTCATGTTACACAGATTGTAAAGCAAACATAAAACATAAAAAATCCAACATACCTGTAATTTGCAATTTACAAAAAAATGTGTGTAATACTCTTATATAATAATTTTTGTAATAATATATTTACACATAATACTTATGATAAGTTTATGTACGTGCAAATATTGCATCATTTGTATAATGTAATTCTGAGTGTAACTTCTTTAATATGGTAGTATCATACTGCCTGACTTTAAACAGGTTATTAGACAAAAACACCATTGTATTTACATAGTTTACACACATTTAGGGCTGCACAATATATATCAATAAAAAAATCTTATTGCAATAATAGTATGTAATATTTATATCGCAGAGAGCTGCGATAAGTTACATTTATTTTATGTGTCAAGAAATCAATCAGGTGGGGCTTTACTATCTGAATACCCACTTCTCCAGACTGGCCCAAAGTCCAAAAGCAAATAATCATAATATATGCTGAGGTTTCAGTCCCTCATTGTTTAATGTGTCTGTTATATATATTTTTAATATTGCTGAAGTATGATTTTGCTAGAAATATTATCGCAATAGCCTACTCAACAAAACCTAGCGCATATTTTCCAAATATTGTTAAACAAATCATCGATTTAATGTACTTTTGTGATGTTCCTTGCCATTACCTAGCTTTAAAAATCACACCCTGGTAGATACAATTACAAAAAAATACAATGATGATAAATTTCCCAGTACTGGGTTGCAGCTGGAAGGGCATCCGCTGCACAAAACATATGCTGGATTAGTTGGCGGTTCATTCCGCTGTGGCGACCTCTGGTTAATAAAGGGACTAAGCCGAAAAGAAAATGAATGAATGAATGATGATAAAAGGTAACCTTATTTTAACTTGTGTTGGGAAACAAAATTGCAAAGAATTGGACTGTTCAAACACTAAAGGAGTGCAAAAATGACCTCATTATTGGACCTGTCAATACAATGTCATTTACGGTCTGCGTAACATCCTTAAGGAGGCGCTAGTGTAATATTTTTAAAGTACAAAACTAAATAAATAAGTATCAAATAGATGACAGCGGGGGGTCTGGAGCCTGCATTAATACGCTTGGCGTTTCTCAAGTTGACTGCAGCTCGCGCAGAGCCACTGGAGGCAGTCGAACATCACACCTCGAGCTCAACAGGAGGAGAGAAGACAACAGCAAAGTCTGCACACATACAAACAGCCCCAAGTCCGCGCGTACTTCAACACGAGGATCTCTCTCCGCGTTCATGGATACTCCCACATTCACATGTCATCTCCACAGCATCTTCAGCCATGAAACGCCCGTAGACTTTAAATCGCTTCTCCCGCGCGCAGACAAGGACAGAGAGAAGAGACGTGCGCACTGTCCAAACTAACTGCAAAGACGCAGGATGGCTAAAGAGACCAGAGGGAAAGGTAAGAGACGTCTGTGTGTGCCTTCTGTGTGTACTGTGACATCTCCGGGATTGACCTGCAGCTGGCAGAACGAGTGGACAGTCAGTTTGCTCTCTTCACTTTCCGCGTCAATCTGTTGGAATGCACGATGAATGAGGGCTGCGTCTTAAAACCTAGTCAGCTACCTACATACTACATAGACAGCGTTTTGGGGCGTCATGGGTGCATTCCAATGCGTATGACGAACCGGATTATGTCTTGGTTTTGACAGACGGCGTAAACGTTTGGGATTTTTCTTTCCTGTCTTCATACAAAATGGTCTTGTTTTCTGATGTTGGATGCTTTATGGATCTAGGGCAGGAAATGTCAAACATATTTGACCCGCCTCAGACCCCTTACCCAGACTCTCAGGCATTCAAGTGACCCCTAGTACAAAAATACTAGGATTTAGTTTTTTTTTAGACTGACCAATGTTGATCATTACATCAGGAATCAGTCATAATTCTAGCATTGTTTTGCTTTTTGATACAAGACTTTAATCTTAATAGTATTTATAATTTACTTAATGATGTGTTTGTGATGAGATATTACTCTGTAATTTTATTTATTTTGAATTGCAGTCTACAGTCCCCATGCTACCAAATCTAGCAACTGATATATCAATGTTTTTATGTAGTTGAGGCGAACAAGAAATAAGCTTATAATGAAATCTGTGTCCGGACGCGAGTTAGTGCATATTCTTTCACGTAATATTTTCCCTCAGCTTTTTTTTGACAACAGATATAATTCAAGCTATCATCTGACCATTTCAAGTCTCATCTGACTGCTTTTATTCTTCCAAATGGTGGTTTCTTATGACTGTACATTCAGTTCATCTTTGACCTAATTTAATTACAGCTCAGCTGGAAAGTGATGATCCATTAGTCAGCTTTTTTCTCCACTAGTCTGCTTTAATCAATGAAGAGTATAGTGTGAAATTAACTTAAAACGAGACAAAATGTGGTCTTCAAAAACCCATAAGCCCTCCAGAACGCATGCTTCACATGTAAAGTGATTTAGAGAGGTTTGTCTGTATGCATTCAGTGTTGCACCTAATCTGTTCCTGTGAAAAGGTGGAGTGGCCAGTTAGAGGAACTAATCAAAGAAATGCCTGATACAATTCAAGACAGCCTGAATGTTGAAAGAGGCTGATGGGAGAGGCAAAGTCTTCGAGATGTATGTCCTGTAGGACTCTATGATATGATTGCTTTGAGTCTAGGGCTGAGCTGCATCTGTACTGAACATCTCAGAATACATACATCCACTTTAATCTATTTATTGCATCACATCCAGTCCAAGATGTTAGATGAATTATTGATCTGGAAGAAAGCTTACCCTTTTCATTTTATGATTCGAAATGATGCTTGGTAATTAATGTGGTTCTGCTGTGTTTTTCTAAATTCATTGATTGTGTGATTCACATTGGCTACTGAGGTATATAGATGGAGGATCTTTTTTTGTATATTTAATTAGTTTAAACTACCATGCTTAAAGGAGTAAAGTATCACCCAGAACTTAGTCTTGCAAGCAACCGAACTCAAAGTGTTTTGTTATCGCCCTATTTAGGGGCATACAAATGCAACGTCAATGTGCCTAGAATAGCAGCTTGGTATAAAAAACTCTTGGATGTATTTTTCCGAATTTGGATGCACTTCTGAAAACCCAGCATTTAATTGCTTTTTATAAGGACTGAGTGAGTGTAGCATGAATGACGTCAAAACCCAAATGCAAATAATTTGTCATTTGTTCCCTCACTGTTTTTATGGGTGCTTTAGGTTTATGTGTGAAATAACATCTGTGGTAAACATAACTTCATACATTTAACATTTTGGTATGCAACATTAATTAGACACATCCATACTGTCACATGTAGTGTCCCTCAGGGTTCAAGCTTGGCACCCTTTCTAATTTTATTGTATATGCTGTATGGGTGTTGTATCATTGCAATGATGATGACACTCAGCTTTACATACCATTCAGGTGCAATGACAGGCCTGCTATAAATCAATTAATAGCCTGTCTCCTGGGATTTAACACATGGTTAACCAATAATTTTCTGCATCTGAATTATGACAAAATACATCTTTTCCTGAAAAAAACCCTAACTGATTTGAGTTCCATTGACTTGGGCTCTCTCATCACCAATCACTCATTCACTGCCAATGATTTTGGTTTTCTTCTTGGATAGTGGCCTAAAGCTGAATAAACAAATCAATTCTGTTGTCAGGTCCAGTTTTTATCACATTTAAAAACTAGCCAAAATGAAAGCCCTTTCTATGTAGAAATAGAATTAGTTTTTAATTCATTGTTTTATATCATCACAGTTTGATAACTGCAATTGACTCTATTACGGGCTGCCTGTCTCATCAATCAATAGACTTCAACTGGTCCAAAACGCCATTGCCCATCTGCTTTAGGGAGTCGCAATAGAGACCACATCATGCCTATTTAAAGTTCTCTGCATTGTCTATCTTTTCAATATAACAAACAATTCAAAATGTTGCTGTTCATACACAAAGCGCTAAACAATCTAACTTGACCACCAATACAGAGCTGAATAATGAACACAATCCTGTCAGATCGCAAACAAGTTATCTCTTATTTTTGTGTCCAGATCTAGATTGCAATACAGATTTGATATAGCTTTTATAGTAGCTGGACCCAAGTCATAGAACAATCTGCCACACTTTATTCAAATCTTGCTTCCTTTTTTTGTTGTTGAAACAGCTTAACTTTTCTAGTAATCTTTTAAATCAACATGAATCAATCAAACTGATTAAGTCACATTGTACAACTAAAATAATATTGTTGAAACCTGATTAACCATTTAAAATAAGTTAAAGTAACAAAAAAACATTAGTTGTCACGGCTTTTTGTCATATAATTGTTTACAGTGCATTATCTATTTAAAAAGCGAACACAGTGTCAGAGTTTAAATATCTGTTTGTAATCTTCTGTAATTGTTGTACAGCACTTTGGTTAACTAAGATTGTTTTAAATGTACTTGTAACCCACCGGTCGCTCAGAGCTGGCATCAAACCGGCAATTCTTTACCTGGGAGTCAGTTGCTCTAACAAGGTGACCATGGACCCTAGTGTCTGTCGCTAGAGCATCTTTTGAGGTCAGAGGAGTGAGGTTTACCTGCATAGCACTTCACTAGCTGGCCTCCGTTACACTCACCCCCCCCTAAACCTCACTCCCATCTCGGACGAGCCCCCAAGTGTAACTCACCTGTCCTACTGTACCCAAACTGCTCTGAGCTGGGATGGAACTGGCGATTCTTTGCAAGGCAAAAGACCATGGCCCCTAGCATTTGCCGATAGAGCATCATTTGTTAACAGAGGAGTGAGGTTTACCTGCATAGGTGACAGTGCTAGTTACCACTGAGCCACCGTAACGCCCAGTTACATACTTTATAAATAAAACTGCTAGCTTACATTTTGAAGCTTTTATCTTCTGTCTTCTGTTTTCTAATAAGTTCTAGAAATGAACATTTGGGGCCTGATTCTGTGCAATTACATTTTACACCGTAAAACATAATGTTCAAGTATCGTAAAGTTATGTTTATGGATTAAAACCCCTGTTATAAAATCCCATAGGATAATCTGGAAAGAAACCGACAGTTTAGGTTGTGATGTTATTTCTGCACCACTCTGTTGTCGCAGTTGTGAATGTGATGTGGCTTTATTCTTATATAAGAGAAGGTTTGCTGGCATGAAGGTTGACTGATAAATAATGCAATGCACACGTCTCATGGAAAGTCTGTAATAATCCTCCAATCATGTTATGTCTTCTGTTTTTGAGTGCCATTATGCATCCAGTAACCAGTCAGTGATTATTTGACATGCGTATCCGAGGCTAAAACTACTCAAATATTAAAATTAGGTCATGATTTACTCATTTACGCAGCCATAGAAACATTGATTTTGTTCCGTTTGGGGCCGGGACTTTCTGTCTGATGAGCAATGCCATTTGAGTTGAGCAAACGATCTCCGTTTTTGTGAAGCTGGTGTTCCACAAATGCATACTTTAAATTAGAGTTGATTTTATGTTTATGGAAAAAAAATGATAGATCATTTATCACTCTCTAGGGGTCAAAAAAGCTGTAAAAAGGTTTGAGTTATCTTGTCAGTAAGCTGTGCATAAGCCATGTTTCATATAAGGGTTTCCTGCAGCTTTAAGTGGTTTGCTAGGATGTGAAGCTCACAGTATGTGTCATCTGAGTTTTGAATGTGAACCTCTCTGGGATATTGGTGTGACAGCATGTCATCCATGTACTCTTTTTATGTACGAAGAATAGTTTTCCATATGTTGGATAGCTGTAATAACGATAGACTGCTAATAAGCTGCCATCGTTTTTTCCCTAAGGGTATGTTTCCAAAGCAGCCATTTTTTTTTCATGTAGCTCAGTGTTTGTCTTTGTAAATGAGAATGTATAATCTTACAGACTTTCTTTGGTTTGATTACGTAATTTACCACAGAATTAATTAGATTCATATTTACTGAGTCAGTGCTGGGAATAAGATATGGTGGTGGAATAGTTGAGTAAATCATATTAGCATTGCGTATATGTATATGTTCGTTGTCACTAGAGCAAAATTAGTTCTTTTAGCACTTCAGCAAACACTGAAACGTTGGTTGGCTTCATTTCTATGTTAAATAGAAAGGATCATTCATTGTTTGGTCTTAGCTAATTTTAGGATGTTGATTCATTTGTCAATATTTATATTTAAAAAAAAATTTAATTAGTTAACCTGCCCTATGTTTCTAACATGCAGATTAAATGTCAACAATTTCCTAGCAAATCTGAAAAAATGAATGGAAATAAAGATATGCTGCATAAAGATATGCAGCATATATACATCTAATATCTATTTTGCTGTTCAAACTCTTATTTAAAATAAGCTAACACAACACAATTCTTAAGTTTTTTTTTGAGACAACTCAGTTGTTTTATGTTCAATCCACTTAAATTTGTAAAAACAATTAAGTTAACTGATTTGTGTTGGGACAACATAAAGGTATTGTGGCATTTGTTTTTTACAGTGTGTAGTATATATTATGTATATAGTATAGTATAGTATAGTATTGTCAGGGTTTTAGGGAAGGAGAGGGAGCAAGGCCCCAATTGCATACACCAAAGAATTTATTTATAGAAAGAATTACTGCACAAACTGGCTTTACTTGACTTGACTTGATGACAGCTTGACTAAAAGACAGACTAACACAAAGGATGACAATGGATTAGCCCAGGACAGAGAACATTGGTGAGAATACATTTTGGGGAGCAAAATCAAGAAATAAACAGGTGAACTGAATTAACTAATAATGGGACAACAAGGTGGGAGGGACTAGACATTAGACAGGAGAGCACGTGGCACAAATAGACAAAAACAAAAGCTATGCCTCACATCAAACAGGACAAGAACATGTGACCAATGAGAACATGTTCGTTCACATGTAACAAAACACAAAAGCACTCAATCACATGTAAAAATGATCCATGTGCTACATGACACAAGACAGAACAGTGCAAGCACACAATAAGTGAAAGGACATCTAGAGTGGGCTCACATATGAATTAAGTGGATTGAACATAAAACAAAGATGCTCGATACCAGCGCCAAACTAAAACCGAAACTAACTTGACCAGAGCGACACTAAGATGAGAGAGTGTGCGACCCAAGTCTGCTTGAGACTGCACACATGCAACAGAGACCAAAGAACACGCGGCTCAAGCTCACCCGAGACCTCACATTCAATACAAAGACAAAGACAATCGAAACTTAAATGACAAGACCAGAGCAGTGCCCGGACACTGCCGCCAAAACAAGAATAAATAAACAAGACTGAATTGGCAGACGTGACAAGTATAGTATAGTATAGTATAGTATAGTATATTATAGTATAGTATGTGTGTAACAAAATAAATAATAAATAAATAAATAAATAAATACATGGAAAAAAAATATTCATTCATTCATTTTCTTTTCGGCTTAGTCCCTTTATTAATCTGGGGTTGCCACAGCGGAATGAACCGCCAACTTATCCAGCATATGTTCTACGCAGCGGATGCCCTTCCAGCTGCAACCCATCACTGGGAAACATCCATACACACTCATTCACACACATACACTATGGACAATTTAGCTTACCCAAATTACCTGTAATGCATGTCTTTGGAATTGTGGGGGAAACCGGAGCACCCAGAGGAAACCCACGCCAACACGGGGAGAACATGCAAACTCCACACAGAAATGCCAACTGACCCAGCCGGGGCTCGAACCAGCAACCTTCTTGTTGTGAGGCGATTGTGCTACCCACTGCGCCATCGTGCATGAATTTATTTAACAAACACTTACGAAATACAGGCACTGGAGGAGACAGGACACATGGACATGACATAGACGCTGAGACAATACAATACCGGACAACAAAGGACACAAACAGAGGGGTATAAATACACAGGGATAATGATTAAACTAATAGGACACAGGTGAGACTAATAAACATTGAAAACAGCGGGAAAACAGAACAAAGGAATCACATGACGACAACAAAAGCACATGGACACAACAGAACACTGACAGTTAGTAGCTGTTGAGTTGCATTTTAAGAATCACCAATAACCCCAGTTTTGGTTCAACTCTTCTTTAACGTAGGACTAAAAAAATCACCTGGCTTGAGGGTGAGCAAATTAAATTTTTGGGTGAACTATGGAACTATTATTGTAAACTGTATTGACCATGCAATGTTAAAATTTGCTTCATTTTAAGAAAATACATTAAATATATGATTTAGTTTTATTCAGTGTTACCATCAGCTAGTTTTTAAGTTTTAACTGTCCATACATTGGTCTGCTTTTGTTGATGATAAAGAATGTAGTTTGTCAAAATAGTACGAGATTATCCTACTTCAATATGTGGGACATCAAATTAGGGTTACTGCAAAAGTAATCTAAATGTAATCCAAAAGTAGTCAGACTCAAATTACATTCCATACATTTCTTCATTTGTAAGCTGTAACCAATTACAGTCAATTACTCATATATAAATTATTTGGTTATTCAGTCATTTAGAAGGAGCTACAGGTACAATTGGCGAGTTTTCTCCAATTTTTCACAGAGAGAACTCGCTCAGCAGAAGAGTGCATCACTCCACACCAACCTGAATTCAGAGCCGTTTCAGTGAGTCAAACCCTCATGTCATGTTTGTCTATAAGTCCAGCTCTCCATGATCTCAAAGCTTCAAAGAGGTTTGATTTCCTACTGCACAAAACTCGTTTCATTGTGTGCGCAATCAATCTGTGCTGCCATTCTTGTGGGGGGAAAAAAGAAGCCTCACTGGAAAAAGAAGTCTAGGAATGCATCGCTTAGAAACATGAATACTGCAGGAATTCATATTGGTGAAGGTCTCTGCTGAATTGGGTTGAAATGCACTTTCACATGTAGATGTTTCTTGGCATTATATAGTTATAGTAATGCACTGTTGCATGTTTAATTTACATATGGAGGTCATAGTTGGTTCTCCGGTGGTGTATATTAAATCTCTCTTAGGAAATTATTTTTAGTTGTAAATAAGCAAGTAGTGTTTCTGTACGAGTTGTCAAAAGCTTTGGTTGGGAATAAAAACAAGGAATATTGATTGTGTTGTTCACAGTAGCAGGACTGAATTGCAATATTGGCTTGTTTTTGACAAACCAATTAACGCACACCTCAGTCAAGGTGGTTTCCTTGTGCCATACACTGTGCATTCGATTGAGAAACATTTTGTTTTCTCTAGGATTTTGATTGAAGGGGTTGTGACATTTGCGTAATGGTGTTTCAGTAAATAGAGCTTTCTATATCTGTGGCAGTCAGACCTCAAGATGATCTAGTATTATCTCTTAACAAACACCGCCTTTGCTTCGTGTTTCACATGTATTTTGTGTCCTGCTTGTTTTTTTTCTGTCACTGAGAAAATGAAATTCTATTTTTATCCTCCGAGCCAATAATTCAGCATTTGCTTCGCCCACGCAGTATAGTGCGAAATGACTGTTATTCCCGTTAAAAGCATCAAGGACGTTTCTACTTGATGAAAACTCATGAATTAATGTATCTAAGCCAAGCATAATAAGTCAAGCATCTTCTGGATCAGTTTTCAGCTTTCAAACTGCGAGACCTGCGGTGGTGTGTGACATGAAACTTTGCAACCTAAGAATTTTTTACTTTGAATAGTGTTCAGGTGCTTTTAGATGCTGCTCTTGTAACCAGAACAGACACAGATAAATATTTTGTTATGCTACATTTATGCATTTCGTAGATGCTATTACTCAAAGAAAGAGGAGCATAAGCAATTTCGTCAAAGAGCCTGCAGTACTTGCGGTACAAAAAGCCACATTTATTAGAAAGCTAGATTTTGAGACAAGCTAGAGTAGATGGTTTTTTATGAACTGTACTGTATATACTACTGTTCAAAACTATAGGGTCAGATTATTTTTACTTTGTTACAAATAATTGTTAAAAATTAATGCCCGTTTCTTTCAGAAAGTGATATTCATTAAAGGATCTTGAATAAGTAGCAGTTTAGACAAACACAAACATGCGGAACATTCATTCATTCATTCATTCATTCATTCATTCTCCTTTGGCTTAGTCCCTTTATTCATCGGGTTGCCACAGTGGAATGAACCGCGAACTTATCAAGCATATGTTTTACTAGACGGATGCCTTTCCAGCTGCAACAAGTACTGAGAAACATCCATACACACTCATTCACACACAAACACTACGGCCAATTTAGTTTATTCAATTCACCTATACCGCATGTCTTTGGACTGTGGGGGAAACTGGAGCACCTGGAGGAAACCCACGCGAACATGAGGAGAACATGCAAACTCCACACAGAAATGCCAACTGACCCAGCTGGGACTCGAACCAGCGACCCTCTTGCTGTGAGGCGACAGTGCTAACCACTGAGCCACCGTGTCACTCAACATGCCTACATGGAACATGGAACAGCCTAAATATTTACTTTGCCCAAAATGTAACATTCTGTTATTAATTACTCACCCTCATGTCGTTCCAATCAGAGACCTTTGACCATCTTCAGAACACAAATGAAGATATTTTAGATTAAATCCGAGAGCTCTCTCATCCTCCATAGATAAGAAGGGTCGTGAGATGTTCAGAGTCCAGAAAAGGATCCAAAAACCTTGTCAACACATTCCATGTGATGAGTGAATCAACTGTAATCATACAAAGCTTCAACAGCACTTTTGTGTGCAGGAAAAACTATAAAAATGACTTTTGTTATCTTCCCGGTCAGGTGTATTGTGCAATACGCAAGCATCATATTGCTTGTAGTAAACGCGCATCTTGATCTGATACAGAAGACACTGATAAAAAAGTTGTTTTTACAGAGCTTTTCTTGAAAAAGTCACAAGGAAAGTTTTGACAATGTTTTTTTTTCCTGGACTTTGAACATCTCACGGCCCTTGCTATCTATGGAGAGCCAGAGAGCTCTCTGATTGAATCTAAAACATCATAATTGTGTTGTGTATCTTTTATTATGAATGAAGATTTCAGTGAAATAGTAAAAAAAGTCTTTATTAACATGGCTAATATATTAAAAACAGCACACATGTGCCCTGACACATTGCACCTTACTCTCATTCATCAGTGTTGACCCCAGGGTGTGTATTTTTTTGAGTTTTGGACTGATGATTTGTTTGCTGATTTAAAACAATCCCGCATTCAAATAGCACTGATATATAGCTTACTCCCATAGCTTCATCTTTAGGCTTTAGGATAAGGGTCTCTGTGAATTGGAACAAAATTAGGGTGAATAATTGATAACAGAATGTAAATGTACAGGTAAATTTTTTTGCTCCCCTGTCTTGAGTTTCTCAGACAGTTTTGACTCAATGGCATTTATTGTGACAAACCACCATTATTTTACAACCCAGTATGAGTAAAACTATGGCTTACAATGATTCGTTTTGTTGTTTATTTCATTGTTTGTTCGACAAAATATTTTGGTCACACTTTATTTTAAAGTACAATTCTCGCTATTAACTATGACTTTTAGCTCAATAAACTACTAATTAGCTAATTAATGTGATAAAGTAGAAGTTGGCAATGGGATGTAGAATAAGATCATACTTTTTAAACAACCAACGTCTTAATAATAGCCAGGTAATAAGCCAGTAGTTACTAGTAGGAATTGGTACTTAAATTTAAAGTGTTACCAAAGTTTTATTAGTTAGAACAGTTCTTTAGACAGGCTTCTAAAGCAAATTGTGCTTTTATAGGGTAAGCTAACCCCAAAATTAATAAACCTTGTGTTGTTCCAAATCCATAAGTATATTTTTAAATCAAACAAAACAAATTTTGTTGGGTTTTGCTGCAAACCAAAGAATCATCGGTTGTTGTGTAACACAAAATGCAAGACTTTCATTTTGGGGTGAACTAACCCATTGAATTGAGGAGTAGATTGACACCTGTGAGCCTTTGTGCCAGGATAATGATGCTTACCACACTGCAGCAAAGCCACATATAAAGGATACAAGCGTGATGGTTTGTGATGCAAATGTTAGTAAAATTTGCTTGCTGGCAAAGAAAAGGCGCTTTCAATTCTCTTCACTGGAAATTGTAAAACTATGGCAAGCAATGACAGGTTTATTTTGGGCGGGTCAGTCATTTGGAACATTCCGAGCGTTCTAGAATATGTGTATCAACAGGAAGAAACAGAGAAAAATCTTGTTTCGTTTCTCTCCTAAAATGAGAAACCCAAAATTTCCTCTTGCTCTCGAGCTGTGAATAAAATGCTCGGAAGCTACCTGACACCTCATTACAAGCAGAACAATTCAGGGCAGATTTCAGGTTCCCCTATAATGATTGTGTTTCTGGCGAACTCTCACAATGATTTGGGCAGAGCTAAAAATAGCCCTACATGAGAGGCAGTGACAGACTCACTGCTACCCTGTGGTCCTGAGAGAGAGAGAGAGAGAGAGAGAGAGGGAGAGAGAGAGAATGACAGCCTTTTATGACCGTCTGTAGTCTGCAGTCTGGCTTTGTGTCTGTTTACAGGCTTATCATGTCTTTTTTTTATTGTTAGTTTGATGTGATAATTGTATGATATGTGAGAGTACAGTACATATTAGAGGCTGCAGTTGGTCATTTTAACTCTATAATATAAAACCTTTTGGTGTGATGTATGATTGTGTAAAAAACAGGTGGTTTTTGAAACATCTGCTTTTAAATAAACCACTTCATCATTAAAGTGGTTCTTGAATAGTGTTGCTTTTGGTGATGATTTATGAACACATTTTATTTTTGGCACATGAGAATTTTATGCACAAATAAGAGAATAAAAACCAATAAAAAATTTAATTCATGCACAACTGTGTAATTTCTTCTATAGGATGACTGGTGATTTATATTTTACCATTGCCTTTGCAAAGCAATATGGAGAATGATTAATTTTCTTTACTTTTTTCTTTATAGAACAAATAATTCATACATGCATAAATGATAAATAAACAATGAATCAATGAAATGAAAAATGCATTTATCTATCTATCGGTCTGTCTTTTATTCTTGACTATTTATTTATTTATTTTCTGTAGTTGATTTTTTATTTTATCATTTCCTATATTTTGTTATTTGATTGACTATTGTTGTTTGTTTATTTATTTATTTATCTGTCACTATTCTTAGTTCATACTTTAGTTTATTTATTGAATTATTGATTTATTATTGCATGTAATTTGTTTGTTTGTTTGTTTATTTATTAATATTCTTGACTCTAATAATTTTTTTTTGTTTAAATAAATATATTTATTTATTTATTTATCTGTCACTATTATTAATTTAGATGTTCGTTCGTTCGTTCGTTCGTTCGTTTGTTCGTCCATCTGTCCGTCCGTCCTTCCCTTCTTCCTTCCTTCATTTTGATATATTGCTGTTTAGTGTGCATTAATTTTACACAATAAATGAATGAGATATGCTGATGACTTTACATCTTAATTGGATTTTAATTCCCATCACTTCAGAAAGCACCTTTTTCCTCATGCCCCCATGTCATTCACACTTGGTTGAACAGCCTCACCTCATAGAGATGAGATGTCAAAAACTGATCACCACACGGAAGCGATATGACAGCACTGTCTTGTTATCAGAACATCTTGACATTCTGTTTGCATTTCCTCGGTTATGTAAAGGTACAATTAAGATCCATTTGAGCGAGCTTTCGTGCCTCATGCATTTGCAGCATCGTCTCCTTCAATCCTTGGCTGCGCTTGACAGGGGGAGGAGACTCTCTCCACTAACCCAGTCAAGTGGCTTTGTTCCCTGCAGTTTATTCTCAGTCCCCTCTTGATGTTCTGACCCTTTATGATATTTGCCCACTGTATTCTCCCCTGCCGCAGTGCTTTTACACTCACACTTTCAAGTCATCTGCTGCAGTGTAAGCAACCACACTGTTTCTATTCAACTTACTCTGGAGGTCTCGACACTTCTCTAAGCCACACAGTTTGATTTTGGCCACGTTTTTGCTGTGTAAGGAATAATTTTCAAGAATATCACCGTCAGCATTGCCAGTCATATCCAAAATCCCAATATCGTTGATGTCGCAGAGTGTTTTTTGGCTTTTACCCAAGAATTGCCAAACAACAATCTTGTAGAGCAGGCTTTAGCTTGAAAATACAGCCTTTGTGTGCTTTCGCATTGTCTGGCACGATCAGCTTTTGCATTTGTGGCCTTTTAAACTTGGGGTTTAACAGTTTTGCTTCGTAATGCTAAGTTATTTATCACACCAATTTTTTGTGTGTGTGTTACTGTGGCATATGTGCTGTTTCACAGCATGTGCGGTGCTGCTTTGAGCTGCCAAACTGAGGTGTTTACAAGCCACAAGCCACATATGCTGCAAGTGTGCGCTTTCTTTGGAGGATGAAATTATTCCTCAGAGTAATTTAACCCTTGTGTATTGTTCAAATTGACTACCCTTTCGTTATGTTGGTGGCTGTTTTTGCCCCATTGACTTTTACTATAATTTACTATAATTACATTGCAAAGCCAGGACCGCAAATAATCATGCATTCTTGATTGTTGGTCATTTTCCTGTTGGAAAGAGGTAAAATTTGTAATTGATCATCAGTTGGCACCATTTACCCTTTAGATAGGCTTGTGCAAAAACGTTTCTGGCTTTCATATGGAGCTCTATGGAGTATAATAGCAGATCATAGGGTGCTTGCATAAATGCACTTACTATGTTTATCATGTTTTGAGAGCCGAGATGCTTATTTTGATTTTCTCAGACATATCAATGTAAATGCGCAAATGTCTCTCTCTCTCTCTCTCTCTCTCTCTCTCTCTCTCTCTCTCTCTCTCTTACCTTAAAGGCACAGTATGTCATTTTCACTGTTAGAGGGCTAGTATTTACAACAAACGAAGGTGTAATTTAATGATGTGGGGAATGAGTGTGGAATTTCCTGCAGAAATCATGTTCACGGATGGGCTAAAGTGTTCATTAATGTATTCTTGAACTTATTATCATGGTATAAAAAGGCTGAAAGCCGCAGAAGTGAAACAAGACTACTGAAGCAATTGCTAATGAGAGGCTAGTGTGAAGAGGCATCTGAACCTGTTCTTTTGGTCATGATCACGTGGTCAAGATGCAGCGCTGTTTTATCATTCTTAATGCATTTTAGGGTTCTGTTATAATGCTTCTCGGTGCAGTCTAAACATATTAAATCATATTTGGTTTTCCCCTGATCACTATAAAACCGAACCGGAAATCTGTATGACATCATTAGCATGACGTTCCGTGAGACTAGTTAAAACCGCTTATTTCTCTGGATGTGAACATTCTTCTTTACACTTGGGATAATGTAAGTACGTAAGTCAGCAAAATATATAACACTGTTCGAGTTATTTTTTTTGGATATTTTACAACATAAAATAGATAAAAAGCTTGTTGTTGCTCGCATAATCCTTCTTTTTTTGAGCTCCTCAAACATTATGAATATATTAAGTGGGTTATACACCCGTGTTTCGCTTGGAAAGATATCTCATACAGAAATAAAATGGCTCAAATGCTTTTTGATGTTAACCATCACTTATTGTGGAACAGAGAAGCTATTGAATCTCATAGGGGAATGATCCATGCCATCCTAAAACCAATCAGACATCTAGACCTGGCAATCATAGATTCACATTATTTTCCAACAAGCATGCCATTATTTTTTGCCATGTCCTATTCAAGACACACATACACACAACCTTATAACCTGTGCCATGGGCTAATGGGAGCCTTCTGATGTCATAATATACTCAGCACTTTTCTATAGAGGGTTTTTAACATGGGTCTGATGAACAAATGAGTGGAAATGGTGGAGGAGCTTCTTGAGTGCCTGGAGAACAGGGTGAAGCTGAAGAGGAGAAGATGAATGGATTGAAGGTTAACAAAAAAGGGAGAAAGCCCATGGGAGGGTGAGATACAGAGATTAAAAAAGAAAGAAAAAAGAAAGAGAAAGAAAGAGAAAGACAGCAAGCAAGCAAAATTGCTGGAGGAAAGCAGCTTCTATCTAGCAGAGATTATGTTTTTGATTAAGAGCAAGTCTCTCAGCGAGACGTGTCATGAGTGAGAAAAAGAAACTGCCATTTTTGTACTGTGCTGCTCCTTGGAGAGGGGACACATCAAAACTCCATATCGACCCCAATCACGATATCTAACCCAGCACTCAACTCACAACTCCATCTAATATTAGACAGTTGCACTGGTTATGGAGCATACATATAACTGTCTGAACGGTTTTATACGACAATCCAATAAACAAGTAAAAAATTGGGAAAGTGTAATTTATTTTACACTTTTTTTAACTCTTAAGTGTGTAATGTTGCTATTTTTTTAATAAATTCCACAAATAATTTTTACACTCAGAAAACACTCAATACACTTTGTGTGCGTGTGTACATGCGTGTGTGTGTGCATGCGTACGTGCGTGTCTATGCATGTATGTAAACTGCATTAACTAATAGTCTAAAAAGCAAATATGAGTGCAAATAGCTGCCTAATAATTGTGTGCAAAATACAGTCACTCCAATAGGAATTTGTGTGATTTAAAGGTGCTTTAAAAGGCATTGATACAATATGTTATATCTTAATAGAAGGTATGTGGCTTAGGTACAGTGCATCTGGAAAGTATTCATAGCGCTTCACTTTTTCCACATTTTTTATGGAAAGCCTTAACCTTTGCCGTGAAGCTCTAAATTGAGCTCAGGTACATTCTGTTTCCACTGATCATTCTTGAGATGTTTCAGCAGCTTAATTGGAGTTCACCTGTGTAAATTCAGTTGATTTGGACATGATTTGAAAAGGCATACACCTGTCTATATAAGGTCCATAGGGGCACATGGCAGTTCACCTGGAATTTGCAAAAAGGCATCTGAAGGACTCTTAGACCATAAGAAACAAAATTCTCTGTTCTGATGAGACTAAAATTGAACTTTTTGGAGTAAATGCCAGGTGTTCCGTTTCATCACCAGGCTAATACCATCCCTACAGTGACGCATGGTGGTGGCAGCAACATGCTGTGGGGATGTTTTTCAGCAGCAGGAACTTTAAGACTGGTCAGGATAGAGGGAAAGATGAATGCAGCAATGTACAGAGACATCCTGAATGAAAACCTGCTTCAGAGGGCTCTTGACCACAGACTGGGGCGACGGTTTATCTTCCAGCAGGACAATGACCCAAAGCACACCGCCAAAATATCAATGGAGTGGCTTCACAACAACTCGGTGAATGTCCTTGAGTGGCCCAGCCAAAGCCCAGACCTAAATCCTATTAAACATCTCTGGAGAGATCTGAACATGACTGTACACCGCCGCTTCCCGTCCAACCTGATAGAGCTTGAGAGGTACTGCAAAGAGGAATGGGCAAAAATTCCCAAAGACAGGTGTGCCAAGCTTGTGACATCATATTCAAAAAGACTTGAGGCTGTAAT
Organism: Danio choprae; assembly: GCA_903798125.1. Lineage (NCBI taxonomy): Eukaryota > Metazoa > Chordata > Actinopteri > Cypriniformes > Danionidae > Danio > Danio choprae. The sequence continues at coordinate 3,083,224 of CAIGQW010024412.1, forward strand.
TGCTACCAAAGGTGCATCAACAAAGTATTGAGCAAAGGCTGTGAATACTTATATGTGATTTTTCAGTTTTTTTATTTTTAATAAATTTGCAACAATTTCAAAAAATCTTTTCACATTGTCATTATGGGGTATTGTGTGTAGAACTTTGAGGAAATAAATTAATTTAATCAATTTTGGACATAAAAAAATGTGGAAAAAGTAAAGCGCTATGAATACTTTCCGGATGCACTGTAGGTGCAAAAGATCTTCAGAAATGTTTTTACAGGTTCATTTACAATCCTAGGAATTTGCCCTAATATGAAATGGTTGATTTTGACCATATTTGAGAGGGTTATGAATATTAATGAGCTCTGCTTTGACGCTCCAGCAGCTCAGTGTCTTCTCTCTATTGGTCATTTATGATACACACACTCACTAAATATGTGTATAGCAAGCATAATAGTACATTCAGCATAACAGCACAGAGATTTGAAGAAAATTATGAATTAAGACCAAAGTCGTTTTCACCTAAGAGCTCAAAGCTGAATTTTAGTTTTTAATCAAACCCCAATTTTATAAGAGCATTAAGTATCTTTAAATGAACACATTTGTTTGAGCTTGCACTCAATTTCATATAATCCCCTTGTAGTTGATGACACAATTAAACAGAAGTTGATCATACATGCTGTCCTTACCTTAAGCCCAATGATGCATCTTTGGCTTTTATAGAAACAGAAGAATTTATATGTTTTTTATTCATATATATTTTTTGCAAATGTATCATTCTTGAAACCATACCAATTTCATGGCTGAAGTTCAGTCTCTTCTCAGCCAGATTTGTTTTCTGCTGTTTTCGTGCAAAAGCATCTCCTGCATGACTTGCCAGACTGAAGTCAGCCAAACGATGCCACTTGTAATGAGATCCATCTCGCTTTAGCTGTGCACTGGTTTTTAATATTACTTTGATTATAGCTTGTGAAACCATGACCACCTCTGTTAGTGGTTGAAACCATTCATGTTTTCTAATGTGTTCCTCCTCGAGCCAAAAAAATGTAAACCTTTCCTATTTCTCAGCCTGCATTCTAGGGTGATTTATAGACGAATGTGATTAGAAATGTGAAAATGGGAGCGCTGAATAGACTCAATTAGAGATGCTTTAATGCAGGAGCCGAGGTTATGTCTACCCTCCCGTCTCTGAAGACGAGCCTCACTGGACTCCCTCATTCAGAATAATCTGCTCCTCTTTATCTCCTGTGTAAATCTATTTAGCAAGCTTTAAAAGCCATTTCTCAACGCTTAGACGACATTAATGAAACAGTCCCCCCTGCCCTCCTGTGTCCCAAAGGAAAAAGCATTTAATCTCCATCAACGTATTTAAAAACAATCTACTGCATGCATCTTGGTCCTTTCTATGATTACCACTGCTTATGTATGATAATTAATTGAGTATTCATACTGTTATTGAGTTTTAGGGTAATAATAGGTCTTTGACAGGTTACATCATGTTGAAAATAATTTGGTCAGTCATTACAATGGAATGCATCTAGAAAGGTCTGTCACATAATATTTTTTTACAAATAACAATATTTAGGCGACACAGTGGCTCAGTGGTTAGCACTGTTGCCTCACAGCAAGAAGGTCGCTGGTTCGAGTCCCTGCTGGGTCAGTTGGCATTAATGTGTTGAGTTTGCATGTTCTCCCCATGTTTGCATGGGTTTCCCCCAGGTGCTCCGGTTCCCCCCAAGTCCAAAGACATGCAGTATAGGTGAATTGAACGTACTAAATTGGCCGTAGTGTATGTGTGTGAATGAGTGTGTATGTATGTTTCCCAGTACAGCTGAAAGGGCATCCACTGTATAAAACATATGCTGGATAAGTTGGCGGTTCATTCTGCTGTGGTGACCCCTGATGATTAAAGCAACTAAGCCGAAGGAAAATGAATGAATGAATGATAATATTTATTGAATTTTTGTATATTGAAAGTTTTTTTTTTTCTGTTTTTTTTTGCCAAAAACCTTTCTTAATTGAATGCTTTGTACTTTTGTACTGCCTCAAAGAAATTATAGGCATACTTCACCCAAACTAATTGTTTTCTCCATTTACTTCATTATTTTCTATTGTGTTTAACAGAAAAAAACTCATAAACCTTTGGATTAGAAAAACAGGATTGATTAAATATATTCAAACAATGTTGGCAACCAGTAGCTATCGACATCCAAAGTATGGAAAAAAAATACTTTCACAATACTAAATGCTTGGGCTTAATTATAGTCGTTATATATTCAACTAGCCTGTTAATGATTTCTTAATAATTGAATGTAATAAGTCATTAAACCATTTAATGGAAGCCATTGTGTAATTGATTGTATTTCAATGAAAATTGAAAAAATGTAATTTAGAATGATGGAAAAGAAAAGAAAAGTGCTGAAAAGAAAAGAAATGTAATTTTGTACTTCGATTTAGTGGTTAGTGTTCAGTGTTCAGTGGTTAACACTGTCACCTTGCAAAAAGGTCACTGGTTCAGGTCCTGGCTCAAAATCAGGGACTAAGCCGAAGTATAGAGAGTGAGTGATCTAGACATGAATGCATAGATATAGTTTTCTATACATTTTTCTTGTTTAGATGTATTTTTTTTATTTGTTTACTTTGTTTAAAATAAGTAGCAGTTGAATTTTAAGGTTTGGGCTCTGTGAATGTTGCCTTTAATATCATATTAATGTGCAAGTAATTGGGTACTTTATAATACACAGTTTTAGCTGAGATAGATTTTTTTTTTATCTTTAAGAAAATTGTAATGATAATTGAATTAATTTAATGACAGAGCCATGGTATGTTTAGTAAAGCACTGTTTGAATAAAATAAATATGTTTTGTATTCTTGTACCAAGACTTACCAAGACTTAAAACCAAAGTACGTACTGAACTATGATTTTTGTGCACCGTTACACCCCTATTATACATTTTCTGTGTGGCTGCAGTGTGTAAATACTCACTGCATAATGCCAACACTTTAAAGCTCTTTAATGCTTTCATGAAGTTCAGTGACGGCGCATATGGTGACTTATCTCTAGACGTTGTCTAGCAGGACTTGGAAGGTGCTGTGGTCTCAGTAGGGTCCAGACAAAAGCCCTGGGAATGAAAGCAGATTGCTGTTGACGCTGCTGTCAAATGCATCATGATTTTAATGGAAAGCTCAGAAGGCTGAGATACTCATCTCCATAGGGCGCATTAATAGTGCCAACTTTCGACCCGCTGCCTTCGTGGGAGAGATGAAAAGCTCATTAAATCCTGCATGGTGATGTCAGGGTTCAGCAGTCAAAGTGACCGAATAAAAACAGTGGAGCCCCAGTAATGGAAGGTGAGACCTTATAGTTTGAGCAGAGTGAACAGAATGCAGGCACAGGACGTCATGGAGAAGAGAACTTGACAGCTTTGGTGTCACTTTTCAAGTAATGCCAACCAAGTGCGCAAAGTCATTTACTATGGCATGCTGATATTGGTTCTTCATGATTAATCTCTTGTGCTGGCATTTTTCTTCATTAGTAAGTTGCTTCTGCTAACTGAATCAATATAAATGAAATTCTGTAAGCGATTACAGTTGGATTTCTTTGTGTACTTGTTTCAGTGTGCTTTGATTTTAAGCCATATGAATGCAGCAGTGAGCTTGCTAAGCCTGACTACTTGAATTACTGGATTTACATTACTTATAATGCAAAATGATTTAATGCTGTGAGTAAAGAGGCAATTTGCTGAGCTATAAAGCGTCAAAAATCCCCATCGCTATATGTTCACTCACAATGACAATCTATAATTATTAAATCACGACCCACTTAATATGATTGGGAGAGGATAACTTTCGTTTGACTTATGCTGATTTGTAATTTGCATTATTGCCGCTATCTGTCATTAGATTAGAAAGTTATTAACTTTAGATTTAAACAGCCCAGGGCTCCAATGATTATTGGAACACGTTGTTCCAAAAGGCCCAGATTATTGTGACTATGCTTCGTGAGCATGTCATCCGTTGGAAATAATTTAGTGAAGATGATTTTTATGCCATCTGTACTAATGAGTTGAGCAAAAATGGGGAATGCAGTAGCTGTCATAATTGGCTGGGAGAATCATTTTGTGTTGAAGACAGAATGTAATTCAGATGTCATCTTAATGGCATAAAGGTGTCATACCACACAGTTTAGATTTTGCACTGAAGGAACAATTTCACAGTTAGACCAGAGGTGGAAGAACCCTTTCTTTGTTTTTGTTCTGTTCAAGTTTTGAGGGAACTAAATTGGTTCCTGTTTTACAGTAGGGTCTAACCTAGCACAAAACAAACCACAAGTGATATAAGTGTATGTTGATTGGACGATTGCAGGATACACAAAACACTAGCGCAGATTGTTTACAGCGTTTCAAGACATAAATATACAAAAAGTTCATGTTAGTGCCATTTATTTGTAGCCTTTACAAGCAGTGCCATGTTCTTTTTTCAATGTGTCTTTTTGTCTTTTTTAATCACATAGACTACTTTTCCCCTCCGTTATCACGAAACCAATAACAAAAACACATTTTGGTCATGGCATCCTCCATCCATCTGAATGCTACATTTGATGTTGCTGCAGGCCAGGGAACATCATGTCACAGTTCTTTGTGATGGTGCAAATATAACCAGAAACCAGGAGTTTGGGGAACAAGCCTGGTGGCTAGTTGCTTTAGATGAATTCCCATAACTACCTGGTGCAGTGTTTGAAATTTTTAGGAAAGCTCTTCGAAATCAGATATGCTAGTTATAGTAGATATGTTATACCGTAAATGACAATACTGAGGTAAGTTTTGTTGTTTAAACAGGGCATATAGTTGGTAATAAGGAGTCCTAAGCATCCCCAAAAAAATAAGACACAAATCATTACACCACCACTAGGCTGAATTGTTGATACAACTCAGGAGGGGTCCATGCTTTCATGGTGTGTATGTTAAATTCTGACCCTACTATAAAAATATTGCAACAGAAATTGACTCATCTGACAAGTTAGCCTTTTCCTATTTATTTTTGTTAACTTTTAGTGTTTCTGTTATTTATTTATTGATCTATTTATTTAGTGAACTATTACTTATTTATTTTTATTATTTGTTATAGAGTCATTGTAACTGAGTGATTGTAGGAAAGCATCTAGTCTAGTGTTTTTGCATAATTAAAGTACAATGCGATCCTTATCATCTATGTTGATCCTGGAACATCAATTTTGTTCGAAAATGTAATCCATACCTATTTCCTATCCCTAAACCCAACCATAACTGTAAATTATTCCCAAAATCAGAGGGGAATAATATATGGATAACAATCATGGCGAGTGCATAAACCTAACCCTAAGCCTAAACTTATCATAAACGATAAACATATCCCTTAATTCTGATTGGCTGATTGGAAAGTTGTTCCAGGATCAACATAGATGTTAATCCAGTTACATGTTCTACTTGATGAAATCAGGTTGGCGTCTAATGCATATAGAGAGGTAAAAATCTGCTTCCTACAGGTGGTTTGTCAAGCTCACTCACCTGTGTAAAGCACACTCAGTATTGCACAAAGTTTTCCCAGAACTAATTTATTGTGAATTTAGAGATGCTCTTCTGTAGACCTTGGTTGAGTGTGGTTCTCTTGCACCAACAGGGTATTTTTCACACAAGTACTGGCCCTGACTGGACTTTTTTTATGACATTAGTAAAAATAATCATGGCTGTGCATGATACTTCTGGTAGATCATATTTTCTGAAAAACAGTACAACTTTAAAGTCTTTTAAATAACATTTTCCCTATTCTGATGCTTATTTTGAACAGCAGGTTGTCTTGACCACACAGGTGAATAGCTGTGTCTAATAAAGTGGCCATTTAAATAAACTGACACAATGTATTGATTTAGGTCAAAATGTTTTTAAGATCAATAGAAATAACTTCATAACAAGACGTCATAAAACGATTGTGGTGAGGGGGCGGGGCCGAGAGCCGCGGGAACAGAATGAAATCCCTCAAATCCCACGGAAGGAGCTCTGGACTATAAGAGGAGGAACGATGGCAGAGGAAGGAGAGAGAGGTCCAGGCCTGGACAGTTGTGTTTTGTTTGCTTTGGTTTAGACGGCAGTCTCTGTGAGGAGCTGCCGTCCCTTTTATTAATAAATATCTTTTTTTAAAGATTCGTCGGTTCTCCGCCTCCTTCTTCGCGGCGGCCAGGTGGCCATTAAAATCATTACAACTATCAATCAAAAAATTGTTTTTTTGCTTTGAACTGAGTGGTTAACAGTTTCCAATATTCAACATATCTTCTTTTGTGTTCAACAGAAATGTTTGGAACAGGTCGAGAGAGAGTAAATGATGACCGAACTTTCTATTTTGGGATGAACTATCCCTTTAACTATAAACTCCACTCTCCTTTGAATTTTCTTGATCTTAATTTTTACGCATTTTCACAATAGCCTATCTTCATTAAAAAAATCATGCTTATAATTAATTCCCAAATGCTCCATTCCTCTAGATGTTTTCACTTTGCAATATTAAGTAATGCTGCCATCATGCAGGTTTAATTAATTAGTCACACAATACTTGGTAATTGCACGCAGCACCTGTGACCTTTGGTTTGATGGTATCTTTCTCTTGTTCTTCCCCTTAGCGAACCTCCGCAAGCACAGCGCTTCTCACTGGCGCATGCAGAACATCGCACAGGAATCTGTTGACAGCTCGGATGATGAGTTTTTTGATGCCCGAGGTAAGTGTCACTTATTTTCCACCCTTTGTAATAACCTGATGGCTTCAGCTCTTTGGCATCTGCCCTTCTCCTCTCTCTTTCTTGCACTCTTTCTTTTTATGTCCATCATATGATATGTGTTATCGGCGTCGTATATATCATTGTGGACGCATTCCTCAGAATCATGCAGCTGTAAACTTGTATGGAGATTTGAAGGCTTTTCTCGTGATGAATCCAAATGCTAAACTGTGGCTTTCTGTTATTGTCATGCAGATTGTGGTGATGTGCAATGTGTGATTGAACAGTGATGATTGTTTTCTGAACTAGTCTTGATTTAATGTTATCTGCGGTGGGGTCTAAATAACATGTCTTTACAAATCTGCAGGGCTGTATGATTTCTGTGATTACGAAAATGCTGGCGTAATTGTGGAATCTAGGTCGTATGTCCAACAAAAGCGTTTTTAGCCTGCTGAAAACTTCAGTTCTCTTTTGAACATGTCTTGCTGTGGATATTTGAGAACATTTTAGTAGTACAGCATTTTTTTTTCAGTTGAAAGAAGCTTTTATTTGTAATACAGCTTTTTTGGCAAATGGCATCCCCCCCAACCCCCCCATTTTACTTTACCTTATTATGAGTTTTAAATATAAAAAAATATATAATATTATAAAAACTAATATAAGAACCTAAAATAGCTAAAAAAAATATATATATATTTTAAATAAGAAATCAAATAAAATAAAATAAGGACATTTTCACATAAGGAAAGAATGACCGAATTATAAATCAGCATAATGTGGCAGCTCATACGTACCACTGCACCTGCAAGCTAGTTAAAGCCCACACATTAAACACCTCAGGATTTGCATTAACAGCAAAAAATGCCACCATTAAACAAAACCCTGTTCCTAAATTCACAGAGCTTCCCTTTGCATGTGTCAGCATCACACCTTTCCATTTTCTTTTTTTCCCATAGAAAGAATTTACATTTAGCTGACTCTAATATCCAAAGCAACTTAATGTGCAAGGACAGCACCTTGTCACAAACCATTTAGTTTACTTAATCTAACAAATTTTATACTGGATGCATGAAAAAAAGTATTGTATGGCAGTCTGTTTTTTTTTAATGGAATAACATGCATCACTGAATCATATACAGTGGTTTGTCTAACAAGTATTAGCAACTTAAATACTGCCACTATTGACTTTAAAACTTTTACACAAAGCTTTTAAATTCTCTCGCTGACCCCTCACTCACCCTCCCACATATGTTGTTTTTCTGACCCTTATTTAGAGTGCAAAACGTTTACATTTCTATAGTGAAGAGCCAGTTTTATTACATAACACACCGCAGCCTATATGACTTTTCTTCTATAATTAGCATTTTTCCTCTTATGTGAATGTTCAGTCATTTCACTTGTATGGAAAAGAACAGTTGTCATGGCCTTTAAAGTGAAATAACTAAGCATAAACACAGGAGCTGCAAATATTCACGAAGCACAAAATTATATTGTGAAATATCTTGTTTTCTGATTCCTAAATATGTGTAAGAACGCATATTTTGTCATTTTAAACTGCTTAATAATGATCATATTATTTGAGTTATGATGGGTGACAGCCAATGACATGCGTTTTAGTGGCCAGATTAGAGCTGCTAGATTTAAATTCTCCTGAAATACATGAAAAAAGTGGCTGTTTAACTTGGAGGAAGAAAACTGTAGAAAGGCTCGTTGTTGTGGGAAGAAGAAGACAGGGTTGGCGATAAGGTAAGTAATAGTTTTCTTTATTTTTGCAGTATTTGGTAGAGCATAATCAGCACAGGGCTCAAGGTGTGTGTTCGCTCAGCTCTCTCTCTCTTGACTGGTCTCTCCCGCTCCCTTAAGATGGTGTCTCTCCGGCCCAATCACTAGAGAAAACCGGTGTTATTAATTATTTCTGATTGGGCTACTGACCAGCCGCCAGTGTCTCCACTAGCTCCTCCACCTTCCTGAGTGTTCGGCCATGCTCTCCCCACCACAAAAACATTCTAGTAAACTAAATAGTGAGTGTTTGTTGTGAAAATAGCACATAGTCAGAGATTATGTGTAAAATTATTATTATGGATGTCTCCGTTGACATCAGCATGTATTGTTTTGCTAGTAATTCTATGTATTTAAATGTCTAAAACCTAAAAAAAATATGTGACTGAAAACACTGATAAGTTGTGATTTATGACATGTGCTGTTTCTCTCGCACAGTGCCGGCCATCGAGGGGAAGCAGATTTGAATTTAGCAGCGAATCACATGACACATTGAACTTTCTAATCACACCGTTGTGATCATACACGCCAAAGGGCTAAATGTGAATAGAGCAGATACAGTAAGTGTGCAGAGGTTTATTGCATAATACTGTGCTGTTCAAACCTGTACTCGAGTCCCAGCGCAGCCGCTAGCATTCGGCTAGTGAATAGAGGTGTGACTAAAACTGGTGATTCTTCATTAGAGGTGCGAACAAGGTCACATCGTCTCTTGAGGCGAATCAACAAATTAGTTACTTTTGATTGTTTTGGTGTTCAAGATAAAATGAGCTCTGTAGTCCCTATGAGCTGTCGTATTGCACATCCACGCATTAGTAAAAAATGTAAGATTGATTTGTAGTGTATAATGCAATCAGTAACCTGCGTGTTTCCACATCTATCTTTCATGAGACATTCATTTCGCATTCATTGTTAATGAGCCTCCCACTTTGCCACACAAAACATAACCTCAATTAAAGTCCAGATGTTACAGCAGATTGAAATGGGGGAAAATGCCAAATAGTTCTTAAATGTGTATTGAAACCTTCTTTAGGCTTCGTTTAGACTTCTTTTTGTGTGATATATACACTACCATTTAAAAGTTTGGTGTGTTGTTGTTTTTTGTTAGATATGTGTTTATTGTTTACTCACCAATTGCTTGTTCTAAACCTGTTTGTCTTTCTTTCTTCTGTTGAATGGGATGATATTTTGAAGAAAGCTGAAACTAGTAACCACCTTGTATTTCCTTCTATGGTTGTCATTGGTTACTGGTTTTCAGCTTTCATCAACATATGTGCTTTTGTGTTCAACAGAATAAAAACCACTCATAACCACTTGAGGGTGAATAAAATAGTGAGACATTTTTGGTGGAACTATCCCTTTAAATTAATAAATGGCATCATAAAATAGACATTTGTGTAGTCTTATAAAAGATTTATATTTCAATGCTTTTTATTATCCTTCTAGTCATAACGAATCTTGAAAAATTATGGTTTTGAAAAATATGAACTGATTTAAACGCTGATAAAAGTAATATTTTTAATATTTTTGTGATAGTTATGTGAGATTGTGAGATTAAGGCAATTGGTTTTCTCACCATTGTAGCTTTATCTTGACTTAAAAAGGGTTAGCATGAATGAGGAGACTCAATATGACAGCTGTTGAAATAGTAATTTGCATTACTCTTAAATGATCATGGCAGAGTTTGTTTACACTGGAACACTATGGTGACACTGCTGCACACAAAGAAAATAACTGTCTGTATGCATTACTAGGATGACCATTGACTGAAATGATTTGCCTTAAAGGGACTTTGAAAAAATGTATTGTACTGTCACAATGTATTACAAGGAATATGCTGAGCACAGAACCGAGTCCCCACCGAGGGACCAGCATTAAGCTGTTTACTAAGGGCTGTGACAGTGGTTGCTTTTCAGTGTATACACTGTGTTCTTATCATTCTAAGTCTATGTACCTTTGTTTATCAGAAAAGATTTCGATGTAATTAAGTTATAAATAGAGATTGTTATTTTGATTACCTTCGATTAGTAATTTAACTTTGAAATACTCTGTCATTTAATGCTTTTTTATTCTCCAAGGACACAAAATTGATCAGAAGTAAGAACTTTGATAAGAACAAGAAATGTTTCATGTGCCCTGAATCCATATTAGAATAATTTCTAAAGGATCACGTGATGCTGAGACTTGAGCAATGGCTACTGAAAATTCTGCTAGAATAGAAATGAATAGAAAGCAATTACTTCAAATTGTAATAATATTTTTGCTCAATAGAATCAATTATAATCCGTTATGGGCAGGAACATCCAAAATAACCAACATGTTTCTCACTCAACTCATTTCACATGTGGTTTATAGTCCTCCATTAAAGAGATGGTTCACCCAAAAATGAAAATTACCTCATCATTTAATATCCTTCGTGTAGTTTAAAAGCTTTATGAGGTCCTTTCTTTTGTTGAACACAAAAAAAAAGATATTTTGAAAAAGGCAGGTCGCTGCCATCCATCATTAGTAGTAAAAAAAAATACTATGGACTTCAATGGGCTCTTTTTTAATGATATTACAGTAAGTGCATTGTATAAAGAGCATGGCACGTGCAGCACAATTGCATGTTCAAGTCCACTTTTGTTATTTTACAGATGCAAAAAATATGGTTGGCGCTTTTGGCACATGGATTAAATGTTTCTCCTTGTTCTCTTAATAAGTCTCATTAAACCAGTAAGAGTTTCATCTCCTATTCCCTTCTATAAGAGTGGTTTGTGGTCGCACCATGGTGGATTCACTATTTACATGGTGGACTTTGTAAACAGAAAAACTGAATGCTTCAGTAGAGAGGAAATGGAGGTTAAAGCACATGAGAAAACCTTCGGCAGAATGAGCCAGATTCCACCAAAGCCCCCTGCTGTGAAGAAGGCATGGAAGAAGGTGTTTTTTTTATTTATGTAGACAATAATTTTTTTTTACATTTTGTAATTTATTTTGGGGTTTTTCGCGTTTAATTGAGAAGACAAGAATGCATGGGGAGCAGAGAGAAAGAGGAGGGATTGGCAAAGGACCTTGAGTTGGGAATCAAACTCGAGTCTTTGTGAATACCTCAGGCAGACCTATATATGTCAACACACTTAACCATTAGGCTATTGGTGCAGATTTAAACATGTTTGTGTGCTGCTGCACATCCATGTGTGTGTAATAAACAATGTATGTAATAAACAGGCTGTGCGCCTGCCTATAGGCACATATCACTAACACACTTTCCAAAATAACATCAACAACAAAAAAACACTGTGCCTTTGACTTCATTCATTCATTTTCTTTTCGGCTTAGTCCCTTTATTAATCTTGGGTCACTACAGTGGAATGAACCGCCAACTTATCCAGCATATGTTTTACGCAGCAAATACCCTTGCAGCTGCAACCCATCACTGGGAAACATCCACACACACTCATTCACACATATACACTACGGACAATTTAGCTTACCCAATTCACCTATACCGCATGTCTTTGGACTTGTGGGGGAAACCGGAGCACCCGGAGGAAACCCACGCCAACACGGGGAGAACATGCAAACTCCACACAGAAATGCCAACTGACCCAGCCGAGGCTCGAACCAGCGACCTTCTTGCTGTGAGGCGATTGTGCTACCCACTGCGCCACCGTGCTGCCCCTGCCATTGAGTGAAAAAGCTGGTTTAAGTCAATTTCAGTTGCCTCAAAATAGCAATGCATCAACAATTTGCCTTTACACACCTCATTTTCTGACCAGCACACCCATGGGCGCACAAATAAGTGAAAATGCATTTGCTATTTAAACAACATAGCTAGGGCCTGATTATTATATCTGCGCCGGGTTGAAACCAGCAGAAAAATCCCTTGTGCCATGGTGTGTGACAGGGCCCACAAGGGTGCCAGCTACCAGCATTCTTCAAAATATATCTTTTTTGTTTAACAGAAGAAAGAACTAGGAAGTACCCCTTTAATGCGAGGTTGTTTTTGCTTTCAGTCAGTGTAGATTTCTAAACAATTAAACTTGTCGGATTCACGATTCAAAGCAATCGCAGATAATTGCCTCAGCTTGAGTGTCATTTTCTGACTTGTTTTGACCTGTGAGAACTCTTGCAGAAATGACAAAAGAAACGCTGTACCCACTTAAATGTTGTTTTGTAGTAGCTGAGTGTTTGTTTAGCAATCACTTTTGTCGAATAAGCCGCAGTCAAGTGTTTTGGCTCTGGCCTGGAGTGCAAACTTAATGGCTTTTTGTGCGAGTGACACTGCAGAGGTGTGCTTGTGAAACCCCGCAGGTTGTGTATGTGTGAATATATGGCTCTGGGTCTGTGTGGATACTCTGTGCCTGCTGTTGACTCCTCTTCACTGACCTGTGCGATTGACCTCTGTCAGTCAGTGAGCGCTGGAGATGATCGGAGCGGCGAGCGACAGGGAAATTGAGGCTCATCACGGTTCCAGCTTTGTCAGCCTGTCTTCACCTCCATGACACATGAGCCCTTTTCACTTGCCCTGTCCATGCCTCTCATATCCGCTGGATTCAGCTCTTCAAGTCACAAAATAGAGCTTCTCTAGTCTAGAGAATGCAGAGATGGGATTTCATATTTCCCTCAGCGGGACACACAATGTGTCATTATCATGAGTTGATAGTGAAAAATGTATTCATTTGATGTACAATTAAAATAAAAGGAAATCATGCCATCTATTCATTATGACTAAAAACAACAACTAGTATTATTATTATTCATTCATTCATTCATTTTCATTTCGGCTTAGTCCCTTTATTAATCTGGGGTCGCCACAGCGGAATGAACCGCCAACTTATCCAGCATATGTTTTACGCAGCGGATGCCCTTCCAGCTGCAACCCATCTCTGGGAAAATTATTATTATTATTATTATAATTATTATTATTATTATTATATGCACTATTTATATCCCTCTATATAGATATTTCAGAGAAATTGGACATAAATATACAGTGCTCAGCATATATGAGTACACCCCATTTTGAAAATTAATATTTTTATCCATTTCTCAGTGAATATGGGTAATATATATTGGTGCATTTGAACAAAACAGATTTATTAAACAGAAATAATAATACACTAAAATAATATTTTAGTCACAGAACATGTTTAGAAATGGAAAGATAATACATTTTAAATTCATGCAAAATATTGCAAAAAAAGACAAACTACAACATTTCAACAAAATTGTAAATATTTTTTGTTTCTCTTGATTTTTGCTATTTTTGAAATTTTTATTTAATATTTTCCTAACATAAATTTGGGCTAGTAATTTTTGAACCATTATTGTAAATTATTTTGTTAGATTAGCTCCAGATTTGGCTTCAGTACTGACTAAACTAATGTATATGCACAAATATAATATTGTAAAGCATCCTATAGAAAATATTAATTTAAATGAGAGATGTGCGAGGGTGTACTCATGCTGAGCACATATGTGTTTCATGAAAAATAGAGCAATGGCTGCTGAAAAAGTGTCTTTTTTTTATAAGAGCAATACTTAAAAATAAAATGTGACTCTGGACTACAAAACCAGTATATTTTTGGAAATAGCCAAGAATAAAAATGACAGATTTTTATTTTTTTATTATTATTTTTTTTATTTTATGCTAAAAATAATTTTAATATTAGGTAAAGGTCGTGTTCCAATAAGATATTTTGTAACTTTTCTACTGCAACTATATCAAAACTCAATTGTTGATTAGTAATTACATTAAGGCTTACATTTAGACTTGAATTACACTATTTAGACAACTTTAAAGGTGATATTGTTAGTATGTACAGTAGATCTCAAACTGCAGATTTTCAAATATCGTCATATCCTAACAGTATGCGTTAATATGAAGTTTATTTATTCAGTTTTTAGGTGATTGTTTTTCAAAAAATACACTTGTGGTCCAGGGTGACATATATTAAAATACTAAACTGGTATTTAAACTGTAAATAACATGTTACTGTTTTATTGTAGTGATCACATAATTACAGTCCTTTTGTGCATAAGAGACTTTTAAAACATTAAGAAAAACATTTTGAACAGTAGTTCATGTCCAAACTGTCCCTTTTAAAATGAATTACGTCAATACAGGAGAGAAAACTATGCCTGTTAAGTAATGTCACGGGGTCTTCTAGGACAAGGCCGTTTTGATTATGAATGAGTGCTTTCAGGACCATTTTTAACTGACATGTTGGCAAATGTCTAAGGAGGTTAATTCCGGTCTGTTATTGGAGCGTGTGCGTTTGAGTAATGAGATTTGTCAGAGTGTGCCTAAACAGAGCCCATTTGTATAGTCTGAAATAAGATCGGACCCTCATTTAAAACTCTGTAAATTCCAGCTGGAGACAGATTGCAGCATGCATTCAGAGTCATTCATTGTGAGGGCTAATGCTAATTGATTAGCGTTACCTACAAAGGCTTTTCTTTTTCAGCTGAAGTGTTTTTCTGCCGCATTGATTGTTCTCTGTAGTCGGGTAGCCCTGGGCTCTTCACACACAACATTCATCTGAACTGACAAATCAACTAAGAAACTGCCTATTTTTAACTTCTGATCAGATTAAAAAGGCATCTCTAAAATCTTGCCTTGTATTGTTACTACACAGAGCTTGCTTATTTGAAAAAGCCATCTTGGAATTAGGATTTAGTGGCATGTTTTACATAAACAAGTTGAATGAATATCATTCATTTAGGCATTTTAAGGTATGTTTACACTTGGTAGGTTTGGTTTAATTAAAACCAACTATGATTGCTCTATTAATGTGTGGTTTATTTGAAGTGTGAATGCTGCCATCCAAAAACTGGTGCATACTAAATAAGCAGAGCAAGACCACCGAGAAGATGGCCATTTGATAAGTTCCATTGCAAAATATATATCATAAAAGTCATTTTATGTTTTGTCTCTTTTGGTCCAATTTTACAATAGTCAGTGTAAATACTAAATAAACCAAGACTAAATAATAAAGGAAAAGTGTGCACATTTTTTTTTATACATCATCTGAAAACCGAATAAATCAACATTTTATTGATGTATAGTTTGTTAGGATAGGACAGTATTTGGCGGACTATTTAAAAAAATCTGAAATCTGAGAGTTCAAAAATAATCTAAAAACTGAGAATATCTCCTTTAAAATAGTCTATATGAAGTGCTTAAATCACATTAATAAACAATAATTGAGTTTTGATATATTTACAGTAGGAAATTTACAAAGTTTCTTCAAGGAAGACAATCTTTACTTAATATTCAAATACTTTTTGCCCTATAAGAAAAATGTATGTTTTTAATAATTCTATAAAATATATCCGTGAAACATAAGACTTGTTTGGTAATTTTGAGGATATATATATATATATATATATATATATATATATATATATATATATATATATAT
>CAIGQW010024412.1:3125494-3170055 GCA_903798125.1 Danio choprae
GTTGGCGGTTCATTCCGCTGTGGCGACCCCAGATTAATAAAGGGACTAAGCCGAAATGAAAATGAATGAATGAATGAATTTTACTCTTTTAAAAGGAGAGAGTTATTGGTTAGATGTGCTTTTTCTTGGACTTATCACCAGTCAAATCTGTTTGTCCATCTCCTTTCTTTTCTCTATCACATCTTCTTGTGTGTGTCTTCTTCACACGTCCTCCCTGTCGGTTTCTCTCCCTGTCGATTTCTTCTGTGTTCCTCTACAGGATGCTATAAATCTTTCGGGGTATAGTGCTGGGTGACTGGGCTGCTGTGGGAAACATGAGCTAAAGCAAGAGAGACAGGCAACTCCAGAGCAGAGTGAATACAGTAAGAACAGAATGTCCCCAATGCATTTATGGAGAAGTGGCATTCTGGAGCAGAGGCTGTGAGGAATGAGTCCAGATCAATATTCTTGTCTTTCATTTTTGCTCGGGCACCCACCTTGCCATTTCATTGTCCTGCCGTTATTGCTTGTTATCCTTTTCTCTCCATCTCTTTGCCATGATTTTCTCACCTTTTGAGCCCAATTGAAACTATCCTGCTGGAGTTCTCAGCATTAACCTCACTGACATTGTGACCAAGCCTAATGTGGAATGTGGTGATATATTTATTGTGTGTGATAATATTGTAATCATTGTTTTAGTGGTTTGTAAACTGACAATGACACAAAACAATAAAAATGACCCATAATATGGCTGCATAATATTGAAACTATCTAAATAATGTGATATAAACATATCGCAGTGGTTTGTAATTAATGACTGACTTTGTGTGCCTGACATTTATTACGTCTTTTGAAAGACTTTTCAGCACATCATGTGCATCTCTAAAACCAAGCATAGTGAACATTTCTTG
Source organism: Danio choprae (assembly GCA_903798125.1). NCBI lineage: Eukaryota > Metazoa > Chordata > Actinopteri > Cypriniformes > Danionidae > Danio > Danio choprae. Next base: position 3,126,385 of record CAIGQW010024412.1, read on the forward strand.
TCCAAGAATCAGTAGCGGTTCTAGTCTGATAAAGTATTGTAAACAATAAAGCCATTTTAAGAAAGCAATCAGAGAACAAAGAAGTAACTGCACTCTGTTTCAAGGGTTTTTATTGACCTGATTTGTCTTGATGTTTTCAGATTTATATTACCATACTGTAAAGGTATTTTTTACATTTTTTTACATTTATCATAACAAATATAGCCCTTTATGGATTTTTGATTGATCTGTTTATGATATTGTATAGTTAAGGTAAATCACACAAGCATCAGTATCATAAGAATATAATAATGTGAACACAATAGGGAATGTGATATGTATTTTATTAAACAAAGAAATTACATTTTATACAGTATATCAGTACAAACAATAATCAGTTACTATTACTTGAGTTGCCTGTTTTTTCAGCTAAAATCAAAGACAGAGGAGAACATTTGTGCATCTCAGAGGAACATTGCTGTATTTCATTTTTGATTCAGTCTGTTTTTGAAAGAAATGAGTGGAACAGTGATTCAAAGACATTTTCTAAATAAATCAGACATTTTGATCGAATCTTTTGAATCCATCCATCCGTCCGTCCGTCCGTCCGTCGTTCTGTCTGTCTGTCATTCTGTTAGACCCTGTCTATTTAATGATCCAAATGTATGGCTCATTACATAAGCTGAATTGGTTTGTGTATTTCACACATCTGGAGCGGCAGTCAGACAGGCAATAGTAAGACAGTGGCACTGTGCCTGATAATGCCGCGGTTGATTGGCAGTGTGTATACAGTGTTAAGCACAAGAGAGAACCCAGCTCTGCACCCCGGCTGTTTTCCTCATGACACGGCTGTGAATGAAAGCCTGCAGCTGGGGTGAGTACAGGCTCTCACTATTGGGAGGGTTTTTTAGCAGTCGGGTACAGCTTTTCAGTGAACACAATTGCTCCTTGGAGACCCAGCGATTTAGGAGTGAATGAATATGCCATTAAGAGAAGTGGTCTGCACTATCATGGGCACAGTCTGTTTGATGTCAGGGTTGTCATGACATCATCTCAGTGCGGGTTCCCACTTTTGTCTGCAAGAAGGAGGATGCGCAAATGCAGTGTTTGTTTGTGCAAATTCTCAACTGCCACTGTTTTTCAGATTATGATGAGATTGGACTTGGATAACTATTGCAGAGTAGGTTCATTGAATAAATGTGCTGAATTAATAAGAGGTGCTGTGGAGAAGAATATCAAGACAAGCATTCATTGATATTTTCTACATTATTCTGTCCTCTCATGCATTTGTGTATGAATCAGATTTTTTGGGGGGGGACTTGAATAAATGACATTGTACACTCAAAAAATGTGGTTTTCTATTTGTTCAAACTGTTTATTTAAAATGAGCTGAAACAAACACATTGAGTTTTTTTGGGGCAACTTAATTGTTTAATTGTTCAATCCACTTAAATTTGTAAAACATTTTAAGTTAACTTAATTCCTTTATGTTGTCCCAACATAAATCGATTGTGTAGAACCCAGCATTTTTGTAGTAGTGCATAGCTGCAATATTCTACAAATCACAGATTTAGTCTTCTCATTGTTCCGTTGGCCTTTATCTGGAAAACCTGATGATTTTCGGTCCCTTTAAAATAGCTGACCATTTTCTCTGTAAGATAACTAAGGAAATTACTATCAGGCGTTAGATTAACACCTACAACTGGGAGGATCCGAATGGTTTCTCTAAATCTGATCTTTTAGAAATACCTCATTTCAGATTTTTACTGTATGCCATGCATGCTTCAGAATTTTTGTACAGCCCAGCTCACACTGCGATTTTGGCAAAAACAAATTTTGGACATTTAAAGAAACTCCTATTATCTTAGGCTAAAATCTGGGATCTTTAATTGTTTGACATGTTCACTGACAGCCAATTAAAACGACTGTTGAAACTGATGGCATTTGAGGCACTGTCAGAAGATTTCACACCCTTTTCTGCAACGTGTGACCTCTTACAAAGAGCGTCAAACCAAGAACCAATAGGAGCACACTATACCTGATTACACTATCAGCACAACAATTTCAGTACACATTGGGGAAATATTGAAATATTTGTGCTGGTTTTATTATCAAAATATTATGTGTAAAATGAACGCTACATATTGTTTAAGTGTGCTGTGAGGTATCATCATGTTCAGTATCATGCGGATTACTGAACATTTCATGGAATGATGATGTCAAACTCCAGATGAGTTGCATGTGTCTGTTTGGTGCTTCTTGATTGTCATTCAGTCTGACATTATGACAAGTGAGATCTTACAGTGTGACATGGGGATCATGTTCAAACAATCTTACAATCTATAATCATAAAGGATCACACAGTGCAACCTGGGCTTAACTGATATGTTCAAAAAACTGCTCCTGTTTTATTCCTGTTAGAATGACGTCAAATAAGACCAAGCAAACTGTGGGTTGTTCTCTATTTTGATCTCCATTGTGTTTGCTGGAACAATCACTTTTGGAAGCATTTATCTTCTTTTATTTTCAAACTGTGGATTGTTAGTTTTCAACATTTTCTTCCTAAAAGTGGGTAGACTGATTAAAAGCTTTGAGAAGGCATGAATGCAAGCTGCATGCTGTCAGAATGACTGGAGGCCAACCAGAACAGGAGCGCTAGATCATGAGAGTGAGATGGCAGAACGGAGAGGGAAGCTACAAATGGAAAAAAATAGAGCGTGGAATGGTGAAGGTGAGGTGTAATGACATTGGCTGAAGGCCAGTAGCCTTATTTGGAGATTCAAAGACACTGAAAAGCTTTTTGTTGGTCCTGTTTACTTCCTGTAATTTGTTATTTGTTATTTTTATTTTTAACACCAGCAGACATAAAAATGAAGAGTTAGACTGATACAAATCCCAAACTCTGTCCATTTCATATCGACTTGTTTTGAAATATGATGGTTCCAGTATGGGGTTTCATAATGACACTACATTTTCTGTGTCGTGTTATGAAGAATATAAATGGATGGTAAGATCATTAATGAAAGGGCTATGAGTGTGCTTTGCAGAATCAATAATCATTTGTTTTTTGCTGTGCATCTGTGCAAAGTGCCTATAATTACTTTCTCTCTCTTGTTTTTTTATATATATTTCCATCTATCCATCTCATTCTCCTTCCTTAATGGGGTCAGAGAGTCTGTACCGTGTAAGGAGGACAAAATGTATCCCTCAGACTAGCATTGACGGCCTAGAGGAAGCTGAGGTACTATTTTCTCTTTAAATATGCAGTACAGTCTTGCTTTCTTATTTTGTTATATTGTGCTGTGACCTTTCTGTGTCCCTTGTCCTCAAAAAGAAATGTCAAACACATGTGCTGGTGTTGGTGGTTCACGGGGGGAACATTCTGGACCCGGCAGGTGGAGAGCCAGGCGCAAAGACCGCAGATGTAAACACACTGTCCTCAGTCCTGGAGAAAGTATCTCAAGCTCATTTTCAAGCTGCAGCCCAGCATGTGGTCATTAAGTTGGTGCCGTGCCCAGCCGTATGCGCAGAGGCCTTCTGTCTTGTGTCAAAGTAAGTAAGCGACTTTTAATGACCATGCTTTTTGGCAAAGCGCCATGGTATTCTTTGAAGTAAATACCATTGTATATATGCTTGCGTGGTTTCCTTCCAACAGTACTGTTTTGTAATGGATTGGATGAGTTTCCTGGCATGGAGTGTTTTGCTCTGTTGTGCATATACACTATGAAATGAGATGCCACATAATTAGATGTTTTGTTCTGAGGTCATGAGAACAGCCTCAGGTAAAATTGGCTAAATTCATGAAATCTTTTTTTTGTGGAAATGCTGGCAGATTCAGTTGCAGTTGTTCTTGCGAGTGAGTTCATTTTGGAATAACATTTTAAAGAATTTATGTAAGACAAAAAGAGCAAATAAAAAGTAAGAGCAAATAAATACTAATATTTTCAGTTAATTATATTTTTCCAGGATGAATATAATGTTGAAAAGAACTATATTCTTAAAATAATTCATTCATTCATTTTCCTTTGGCTTAGTTCCTTTATTCATCAGGGGTCAAACTTATCCAGCATATGTTTTACACAGCGGATGCCCTTCTAGCTGCAACCCAGTGCTGCGAAACATCCATACACTCTCAAATTTACACACACTCAAACACTACGGCCAATTTAGTTTATTCAATTCACCTATACCGCATGTCTTTGGACTGTGGGGGAAACCAGAGCACCCAGAGGAAACCCACGCAAACACAGAAAGAACATGCAAACTCCACACAGAAACCTTAATGTAATACAATACAATACAATGCAATGCAATGCAATACAATACATTTATTTATTCGTTCGTTTTCTTTTCGGCTTAGTCCCTTTATTATTCTGGGATCGCCACAGCGGAATGAACCGCTAACTTATCCAGCATAAGTTTTACGCAGCGGATGCTCTTCCAGCTGCAACCCATCACTGGGAAACATCCACACACACTCATTCACACACATACACTACAGACAATTTAGCCTTCCCAATTCACCTATAGCGCATGTGTTTGGACTTGTGGGGGAAACCAGAGCACCCGGAGGAACCCACGCCAACAGGGGGGGACATGCAAACTCCACAAAAAAATGCCAACTGACCCAGCCGAGGCTCGAACTAGCGACCTTCTTGCTGTGAGGCGATTGTGCTACCCACTGCGCCACCGTGCGGCACCCATACAATACAATATAATATAATACAATATAATGGCGGCACGGTGGTGCAGTGGGTAGTGCTGTCGCCTCACAGCAAGAAGGTCGGCGGTTCGAGCTTCGGCTATGTCAGTTGGCATTTCTGTGTGGAGTTTGCATGTACTCCTCATGTCCACGTAGGTTTCCTCCGGGTGCTCCGGTTTTCCCCACAAGTCCAAAGACATGCGCTATAGGTGAATTGGGTAAGCTAAATTGTCCGTAGTGTATGTGTGTGAATGAGTGTATGGATGTTTCCCAGTGATGGGTTGCAGCTGGAAGGGCATCCACTGCGTAAAAAATATGCTGGATAAGTTGGCAGTTCATTCCGCTGTGGCGACCCCTGATTAATAAAGAGACTAAGCCGGAAAAAAATGAATGAATGAATATAATGTAATATAATATTTTGTAGCATTAAAAATATCTGTAAAGTTATCTTTGATTAATTTATTGCATCCTTGTGGAATAAAAGCATTAATTCCTATAAAAATGCAAATTTACCACTTTTATAACCACTGCTTTTTTAATTATTAGTTTTCACACTTAAAAGTCCATAAGGAATTGCAGTGTTTGTATTATACTTTTTTTTTTGGTCGTTGCAGCCCTAATTTATGCAATAAAAATCCTGTATTAAAGTTGTGAGAATGTTTTAAAAAAATCACCATTTATATTGAGAAAGATCTTAAAAAATGCAATAAAATTAAATTTCTTTGGAACGCTTTTAAATATTATGATTCGTATCCTCAAGTTAGAGGCATCTGGCCTCCTGTTAGAGATACTGTAATGCAAATTCACAGCCCCCCTTTTTACTTGACAATTTTCACACTTAAAAATCCCGAAAACAATTCCCAAGATTATGGAAATTCATAAGCATAATCTATTAATTGCATTTCCTTTTGCACGTCATCTCTTCATCTCACACGGGTAGAACAAGAGTGCAGATAAGATACAAAGCTTAAGCTTAGTGTGATGTGTTTGCTTGACGAGACATAATGAACTTGTCGACCCTCTATGCAATCGTTCGTTTATAAGGGATGAAGTGAATGAGAGGTAAGAAGACGGCCCCAAGTAAGCATGTAACGCTAATGCTTTCTGTGAGAATCAGCCTTTTAATGAACAGAGTCCCTTTAAGCCGTTAAAGCGGATCCATCGCTTCAGGAGCTCAGTGGCTCGGGGCCCTTCTAAGGGATTTCTTCTATAGCTTCAGGCCTTTTATGTCCTCTTTGTCATCACCTAGGCGAAGCAATGAAGGTGGAGGAGTTCCACAGAGTCAAAACAAACAGCAGAAGAGTGTCTTTGATCACATGATCACAATCTCGGCCCACTCCCATGGTGAACACGGTCTAATAAAAAATGTCAATCACTGGGGGTTCCGTTGAGATTAACATGATAAACCCTGTTCATGAGTGACACACAAACTGCATTTACTGTGGTTTTATGGTTCAGTGCTCACACCGACTGGAGCTGCAGTGAGTGTTAACCGACCTGAGCGAAGGACAAAGGGACAGAAGCTGAAATCACGACCAGGTTTTGTCTGTTTTTCTACATTTGTTCAGGGCCGAGGAAAGGGATATAATAAAAGTAATATAATACCGAAGAACGGCCTGCTGGGAGAGGCTGAGTAATTGTTACAGGTCATACTCTTGCTCCATGGATACAGAATACACATAAAAACAAAGTTACACACGCCCTCAGAATAACACAATAGGGTATTCTTTTCATAAGCACGACTTCCTTTTTGTTTTCCACACATTAAATGAAGGCATAGGCAGTCAGTTTACACCATTACTTAAGCCAGGATCAGCCAAAAAACAACATCAATAGGCTCTAGTGCTTCAGGAAGAGTTGTGTGGCTAATTTTTTTTCTCCTGCTCTGTTTTGGATGACTGAAATTAATGTCTAAATATCCAATCAAAATTGCATTTCTTTGCTGGATTAAACAAAGCAGCATCTTTTGATGAATGAGGATTGTAATCAAGGTAAATTCCATTGATTTGATGCACAAATAACATCATCACAAAGACATCAATTCTAGGCAATCTCTAAAAAGATTTAGTAACAACTCTATATGCAAGTCAATTCAATATATACACATTTGTGTGTAGAAAGAAACACCACTTGAGAATATTCAGTTTCTCTGAATTTACAGTATTTATTTAATATAGGTAAACTGTTCATATTTATTTTGTCGTATAAAGGTCTGATAACATCAAATAGAACTTCAAATAGAAATATTGTCACTTAGTGGATTTGTTCTAGAAAATGATCAAATTACCAGTGTTTTCATACTCATTTCACATTCTGATTAATTGGCCATGTATTTCTGAGAATCACCCAGTCAAGGCTCACTGCTCTTTTCACACTGACAGACTTTTGAGATGTAAACAGCTCATCACATCTTTTACAGCGCACACGTCTTCTGTCAGTACAGCTGCCATGCATGTATGTTCTCATTTCCTCAGTTTAAGAGCTTTGGGAATTGTCTTTTGAGACCTGTGGTCGTCCTGCCAAGCCATCACTGCTGATAATGAGTTTCCTCTCCTAATGAGGTGTGCTTACAGATGTGTGTATGGAGCAGAGTTTCACTTACACAAAGCACTCACACACATGCATTAGCGTTTGTGGGGAGGAAGCACACAAAAGTGAAGGAGGGGCAGAATGTTATGGAGCTTTGTGTTTGCTGCCTCCACAAAGCATTTCCAATTAGCAACTCTGGCAAAAAAAAAGCTTCTATATTGATTTTCTCTCTCACCATACACGGTGTGCAAGTCCATTCCATGCATGATTCCTGGAGTAAAACAATTTGGACCTCTGTCAAAGCTCAGATAGGAAGGAATGCACACTGATTTGTCTCTTGAGGAGAGCAGCACTACCTGTAAGCATTAATAGTGTGCTTTTGCTCAGTTTTCTTCATGTGTTTGGTGACCAGACAACCTGTAATTCTTTGGTAGTCTTTGGCCTGAATCTCTTCAAACATTACTAATTCTATTTTGAGTTTTCTTTGCTTGTTTCTCAATATTTCAAAAAAAGTGTATTGAAGGATATAGGTTAAGTTGGGGTTAAAGTACATGCAGGAGGTTGTTATTGCAGAATAAAGCCCAACTGGCTTATCGGCAGCTCGACTAAAAGCAGAGAGCTCTTTTATAAGACTGAAGGGCTTTATTCTGCAAAAACAAAACTCCTGGATGTGCTTTATACCACTTATTACAGCTAGATCCGACAAAACAAATATTAGACAGAAAACATAGTTTTAGCATAGGTACTTCTGATCATTATAGATTATTAATCCTTTAAACACAAAATGGACAGAAACAAAAAAAACAGCTAAATAGAGCTGATAGAGCAGTCACTAACCTGCACATTATTCAGTCACAAGATGCCACCAAACAGTTAAAAACCAAAGCTGACAGAAATGAAACTGCTAGAATAGAGAATAGACTAACCTACAAAATATTCATTCACAAGATGGGACCAAACTGTCTAAAACAGAGGCATAACAGACAAGCAGAATACATATGAATGTTGATAGAATTATATGAATGTTTACAGAGGCCAATTCATTGACAGTCAAAGTGTTTCGAAAGTTGCGGAAGAGCCTGTGTTATGCATTGGTTGTTAACTGGGAATAACATAACTTGAAATGCTGCGACTGACCAATCAGAATCGAGTATTCCAGACAGCTGTGTAATAAATGTAGTTAAACAACAGTTTGTTGTAGTTTTTGTTTGACCAAACTGTCATTTGCATTGTGCAAGTGTTGAGTTAGGTATAAACAAAGGTCCAGCTCCAAATGGATGGGACTTGAGCTCCATGCAGGATGTGCAAATTTTTACAGAGCCTGTTGTTTTTTATTAATGTCTACGCCTACACCAACTATAAACCTATCTCTTACAAGTAATGGAAAAAAACCCTCAAAACTATTTATTACATAAAATTCTGCTATATTGATCTGCGTATGCTTAGTAGCTGCAGAGCTTTTAGCTTAACCCAACCTACGTGGAAGTTCCTCCCACTTGGAGGTCTCCAGGCTGCATCGATACATATACATGTAAGTGCTTGAGATTTGATCAGCTGTTATATAGTTACACCAGTAGATGGAAACAAGTAATGTGCGACCGTCAATCAATTTGTTCAAAAACACTTGCCAGTAAGCATTCTTTTGTGTTTAAAAGCAATCTAATAGACATCCAAACATTGATGTTTGGCTAAAACAAGGCTAAATTTGGCTATTAAATCTAATACATTTAATCTAGACATCTAACAATTGTCCAAATATACACTAGTCATCAAATACACTGGAATGAATGACTACACATATGAAGTCTGATTGACCTGTTTATTTGGTCTATTTTTGGACTAGTCTATTATTAGATGTCTATTAAAATTTTATTGACAGCCCTAATTAGCCTTGTTTTACCCAATACATTTATGTTTGGGTGTCTAGTAGATGTCTTTTAGAAGCACAATTGCTTGATGGGTAATTTGTTGAGAAATGAGAAAAGAATTTAATAGCTGATCTCAACTTGTGCATTAAAAAAGCAGTCATTTGTTAAGGGACAAGTAAATTATTATCTTAGCTGAAATTTCATTTTGGTGTTACTTTATTTGGAGCTATTATCTTTTATAACGTAAAAGCATGCAGACTGCCACAATTGTGACAGAAATGTAAGTTTCTCTGTATTCATTCACTTAACCTCAAAAAACGACACTGCTTTTAAAACTAATTTATACTTGTTAAGAGACTTGTTTACGGCTAATGCATCATGTTACATCATGGACAGGAAGAGGAAATGATTACCATCTTATGTTGATTCAGCAATAGAGAGATGTAGCTTTGACATAAATATCTTTTATCTGAGCCTTATTGGCCCTAATGGTCGGAAGAGAGATCCCTTTAATAAGAGCTAATGCTTTACAAACAGAAATGAGAATTATAATGGGAGTCCTCTGCAAATTAGATCTTCAAACGGATGACTTTATTGTGTTTGTGAAAGGCTGGGTCCATGATCCGTATTTTTGCAAGACGTTTTTTGGCAGTCTAAAGGAGTTATTGATCAAAACTCCTTCCTCTCGCCTTCCTCAGCTGGAGCTGGGTTATTTCGAGACCCAGAACCCATCGCCTGTGGTGCAGGCTAGCAGGGTGTACAGGGCTCTTCATTTGCTCTGAGTAGGCTTGGGAAGTTTTGTCTTTGAAAGAACAGAGGTCCCTTCTTTTAGTGTGAGACATGCTAGCATAATGAGGGCAGTAGGATTACTATACTAGGATTAATATTAATATAAGTGTATTAAATACACTTTAGATTAATGAATATATGGATAAATGTTTGTTATTCATCTACACTTAAGTATGTAAAATGACCTGTTATCAAGGTTCTACCATTCAAAATGGTAAAATTCAAAAGGGTAAAAATTTGTTTAGGTCGGTAAGAGTTTTTTTTGAAGAGGTGGTCCACTATGATATATATTTGATCCGCGGAACACAGGACATTATGTTAGTTGACCAATCAGAACCTCTTGAGGGCAGGCTTTTCGGAGCAACTAGGAAATATGACAGTTGTTTTTATGTTAGCTGAGTTGCTGTATATAATCAAAGTAAGATATATGAAAAAATAACCTGATTTATTTATTTATTTTTTACAAATGAAGCATGAGCACACATTGCACTAAGATGTTATTACTTGAAATAACTTACAATATCTGATAGCAGCAATGTGTTATGGTTTAAGCATATTTTTTTTTTACATTTGAAATAACTTGCCTCACAGCAAGAAGGTTGCTGGTTCGAGCCTCGGCTGGGTCAGTTGGCATTTCTGTGTGGAGTTTGCATGTTCTCCCCGTGTTGGCGTGGGTTTCCTCCGGGTGCTCCGGTTTCTTTCACAAGTCCAAAGACATGCGCTATAGGTGAATTGAGTAAGCTAAATTGTCCATAGTGTATGTGTGTGAATTAATAAATTAATGAATGAGTGTGTGTATGAATGAGTGGTTCATTCCGCTGTGGCGACCCCAGATTAATAAAGGGACTAAGTCGAAAAGAAAATGAATAAATGAATGAATGAAATAACTTGAAAAATCTGCTAACAACAATGTTCCATGGTTTCAGCATTCATTTCTATTTTTTACATTCTTGCACACAGGCCTTTGCTTGTGAAAGTTCCTGCTTGTTATTATGCAGTATGAAATGAGATGCAACATAATTAGATGTTTTGTTCTGAGGTCATGAGAACACCCTCAGGTAAAATTGGCTAAATTCATGAAATTCATTATGTGGGGAAATGCTGGCAGATTCAGTTGAAGTTGTTCTTGAGAGTTAGCTCATGTAAGGACAATATTTTACTGAACTTTGCCCCAAAATAAGAGCAGCTAATATTTTCTGTAAACTGTAATTTTGCAAAATGAATAGAAAGAACAGCAAAGAATATAATATAATATAATATAATATAATATAATATAATATAATATAATATAGGCGGTGCAGTGGGTAGCACAATCACCTCACAGCAAGAAGGTCGCTGGTTCGAGCCTCGGCTGGGTCAGTTGGCATTTCTGTGTGGAGTTTGCATGTTCTCCCCGTGTTCACGTGGGTTTCCTCCGGGTGCTCCAGTTTCCCCCACAAGTCCAAAGACATGCGCTATAGGTGAATTGGGTAAGCTAAATTGTCCGTAGTGTATGTGTGTGGATTAATGTGTATAGATGTTTCCCAGTGATGGGTTGCGGCTGGAAGGGCATCCGCTGCGTAAAACATATGCTGGATAAGTTGGCGGTTCATTCCGCTGTGGCGACCCCAGATTAATAAAGGGACTAAGCTGAAAAGAAAATGAATGAATGAATAATATAATAATACATTTATTGCACCTTTGTAAAATCATTGATTCCTATAAAATGGACTTGGACTTGCAGTGTTTTTATGATATTGGTAATTATATTGGTCATTGTAGCCCTAATTTAAGTTACAAAAATCTTGTATTTCAGTTGTAAGCAACCATGCTGGTTTCTGCATTTTTATATATTACTACAGGCCTTTGCTTGTTTAAATCCCTGCTTGTTAGTAGTGAGCTAACATTTCTTGTACAGCAGTTTAGTATTCACAGCTTAAGGGAGGGAATGAACAGCTAATCAATATTTTATGACAAAACAGCAAAGTTAAGTGCTCATTCTCTTTCTTGTTCTCTCTAAATTTCTTTCTAGCTTCTTTGCTGTTTTTTTTTTTTTTTTTTTTTTTTTTCATTTTCTAGTGAGATTTTTCTTTACTTCCCTCATGTGAAATTGTAGGAGGTTCAAAGATAAAGTTGTTTTTTTGACAGAAAACCGTTCTTAAGATGCCAATTTTGCTTTGGACATGAATAACACCTCACATCATGCTGCTTGTCAAGTGGAGGTGTACTATTACTTTTCAAAAAGATCTGACTTGAAATTTTCACATAAAAAGGAAGGCAGCAGAGACTTCCCTAGGCTTAATAGGCCTAAAAGTAACCACCTAGCAACCATATAGCACTCAATGTCAATGCTAGTACCCACCTTGAGCACCCTAGCAACAGTACTGGGATGTTAAAATTAATCACAACACATTAACAAATACAACCTCTCTCAGTATAGAAAATATAAAAATACTACCACTTCATCCTTCGGAGTTTAGTCTACACTCAAAAGAGTATTTTTGCCGCTTGTTCAAACTACTTATTTAAAATGAGCTGAATCAACACAATTCTTGAGTTTTTTGGGAGGGACAACTAAATTTATGTTGAAAGAAATTGTGTGGAACCCAGCATTTTTTACAATGCATAGTCTAGATGATTTTATTAAAGGGATAGTTCTTTTGTGTTATGACAAGTGAAAAGTGAGTAAATGATGACAGAATTTTTATTTTTCAGGCAATCTTTGAATATTTACATACAATCTTGCAACATTGTTTGTTTCTAGAGTTATTCTATATGCTACCATACAATAAGCTGAACCAACTCAATTTGTCAGGGTTTTTGGAGGTCAACTTAATTGTTTTATGTTCAATCTACTTAAATTTGCAGAAACAATTAACTTAACTTAGATAACTTGGATGATTTATGTTGGGACATCATGAAGGAATTGTGTGGAAGCCTGTATTTTTTTTTACAGTGTATGAAGTGATAAAAAACAGCCAATTATCGCATCTAAAGTCTAGGCATGAAAGCTGCCTATTGACAATTCATGCTTAAAAAACACACATGGAAAGTCACACGGTCTTACGGAACCTTAAGGACCCTTAAGGAAACGACAGGTTGTTATTCTTCATTACCCAGCTTGGCATATTCATATTAGTGAGGTAAAATGGCACCACAGCAGCAATGGCAGCTGCTGGCATGGGCCAAACATTAATTACAGATGGTGTAAATAAATAATGAATGCAGTGAGGGGGCATAAGGAGCGGTTTGGAGGTGCTCTTTGAACCCTCTCCTGCTGTGGTGCATGTCTAATAGGGTTGGCCCCTGATCCGCCGGCTTGTTACAGTAATGGCTGTGTCCTTCTCCAGCCAGGAGAGTTCATGTAAACATGACAGGAACTATTGTTCACAACGGGTCACAACGCATTAGCCTAGCATTGTGAAGAGTTCAGTAGCCAGAGTGCAGTTCGGAAGGAATTTTGGTGAAGAAAATAGCAGTAGAAAAAATAACAACAAAAAAAAGAAGCACCCTTTTTCTTGCAGTGAGTAAGATGCAAACGGGACCTGTTTTTGTGTAGCATGGGGCAATGTCACTGAAGACTGATTACAATGAGCTTATGGGTTGTCATTATAATCAGAGAAGTGACTTCGCTGTGATTCTTTCACAGCCCTACTAGAGCTACATCTTTCCCCCAGGCAACAGGATGATAAAAGGAGCTTGACTACTTTTTAGGTCTCCAGCAGACAGATCCATTTGGGACGTGTTAATTTCCACTTGGAGGCGTCACCTTCAACAGTCATTTATCACGAGTATAGCCTGTGCCACATTCACCAATCAGCAGCTTATCACAACTACACACCTGGGAAGTTTTATGTCTTTGTAGCGCATATCACTGCCAGTTTGTTGCCAGAGTTTGGCACCATTCAGATTTGAATTGAGAATGGCAGTTGAATTCCAAATCTGTAGTTGAATTTTAATTGCACTGGAATTAAGGTGGCAAACAGAATGTACAACTCCAGTTTGAAGTTTGCATATGAAAGAAGAATTCAAATAAATTGAAATTCAGTTTGCAAGTTTCAACTAAAATGGCAATTTTTAAAACACCAAGTACTGTATACACAGGAATGTCTCCTTAAAAGTTATTGTCACCTGATCAGTGTTGGGGTGTAGCTAACTACTAGGGGTGGGAGAAGCAATTCTTTCTCTAACAAATCTTAATTGATTTCAGGAAAGTTGAAATTCGATTCTGCATTCAAATTAGTTTGTGAGAGGCACAAGCTCTAAACAGAAAAAAGTATTGATAGGCACATGTATAATTACAAGAGAGGCGCTTGGCTTCTGATCTGTTGTGCAGCCGACTTCAGGATACTGTTCAAATTCTTTCTGCATCCAAAAGTGAAACCACCGTCGTTATAGATGCTGTGCCATGCTGCGCTTCTCATACTGTGTGCCAGCAGCTTTATAATCACTAATAGGCCGGACAGGGTAAGAAGCCGCACAGTATAACTTTAATAAAAAAAATTTTTAAACGATGGCAGTACTCATACAGGAATTCCAATCATTCATAAAATGCATAAAAACTCTAAATCTGGTTAAAATGTAACCAGAAAAAATAGGAAAAATGTAGGTTAAGAATTTTTGGAATCAGATTGTGACCCCCAGAATCAGAATCGAATTGGATCCCCACCAATCCAAAAGAATTCCCAGCCTACTTGCTAAGTAGCTTAATTACATTTTCTGTAGCTTCACAGTAGCTCAGTTACTTATTATGCAATGTAGCATTGTTAGTAGCTAACTAGCTTGACAACATCTACATTCCATTTAGTGAACGTGCAATGGTCTAAACCAGCAGAAAGTCATCTTACAAGATCATATATTAAAGTGTATTACAGCCATCTACTTGTAAATCACACATCTTGTGGTTATACATTTATTTATCAATTTATTACTGTCATTTTGTAAATAATATTTTTCAATTTAGTTTCATTCTTTGGAGTATTCTCAGAGTGTGCAGTTAACCTGAACTAAGGATGTAGGAAGCGAGGGCTTCAATAAAAAATGGAGCCATATGTCCAAAATGGAGCCATATGTCACTTTTAATTTTTTGAGAAAATGCTACCATGTCCTTATTCATTCATTCATTTTCATTTCGGCTTAGTCCCTTTATTAATCTGGGGTCGCCACAGCGGAATGAACCGCCAACTTATGCAGCATATGTTTTTACGCAGCGGATGCCCTTCCAGCTGCAACCCATCACTGGGAAACATCCGTACACACCCAATATAAGTTAATTATTTTGCTAATGCAGTGGTACATGTATTGCTGTTTTGTAATATACACCTTTGTGAAAAATGTAGCTGCAATGACACTAGTTACATTTTAGGAAATACCTTGTACTGTAGCTTTTTAGAGTAGCCTTCCTCACTACCAAACCTAATAGACCTTAAAGGGGTAGTTCACCAAAAAATTTACTCACCCTCAAGTTGTTTCAGACTTTTAGGAGTTTCTTTATTCTGTTGAACACAAAAGAAGATATTTTGAAGAAAGCTGAAAACCTGTAACCAATAAAAAGTCAATAGTTACAGATTTTCAGCTTTCTTTGACATAATTTCTTACTACTACTGCTATATTTTTATAAGATCAAAAACCATAAATAGTGCTGCTTCAACACCAGGTATACATAGGCCCTAAAATAACCTTAATTAGAGTTATTTTAGAGCTCTTGCCCCCATCCTGGCCTAGGCTGTAAGGAGGCTGTACCCCTCTCCATCATGAGCACTCTCGCCCTGAGCACTGCTGTCTCCCTGTCAGAGCCTTCAGGACGCTAATCGCTGTGCTTGATCGATGGCTCTGGGGTTAGCACAGCTGTTCAAGGTGACAACACTGGGGCAGGGCAATCTTTCACTTTTCTCTTTTTTACACTGTGGACTCATGCAGACTCATGCAGCGCAGAATGATAAAGCACCTCGGTTTGCTCAGAGGTACTTAGACAAGCTTTGCAATTCCTCTTAGTAAGTTGCATCATCATCATCATCATCATCATCATCGTCTCTCTGACCTGAGTCATGCTTTTAATCATTGCTGCTGAAAAATTCCACTTTTTACTGTTGGTCATAAAGGTCAGTCTAAGGTGGTAATTAACTGGTTATTAGCTTGTCAAAACTCTCAACAGCTGATTTGAGCTAGTATTACATTTAGGTTATTAAAGCTTGTCATTAGCTGGAGAAAACTGCTAATCAGCTGCTTATTAAATGTACCAAGGTTATTAGGTAGATTGAGGTAGTCTAGCTGTTTTAGCTGGTCCAAGCTGGTCATTATCTAGTCAAAACTGGTCATCAGCTGGTTTGTGAAAACTGGTAATTATCTACTTATCAAACGTTGAACATGATAAGCAGGTTGAGTTATGAGTTAGTCTAAAATAGTCTTTAGCTCAGGGGAGAGTTCATTGAGTTTGGACTTCTATTAATGACAGCTGGCTGATCTCCACAGTGAACCTCTTACTAATATTGTGTATTAATTGTATTTTTTCCCTCTTTTGGTTGCGATGAGATGGTTTGTCTGTGCAGAATTCAATCGCTGAGCTCCACAGAACAGTAAAAATGAAAGGCTAAAAAGTTAATGTACTAGGCTATCATACCATTACTAATATTAGTAATAATAATGATATTAATAACAACAACTTTTGTATAGACTCTAAGTAAAATGCACCATATAATGAACACATGTAGTATCAATTTGTGTAATGTTATAAGTCTATTATATTATTGAATATATATTTAAAAAATCTGCCTATATTTATCACTCGTTTATCACATATGTTTCAATGTTGCTCAACAATTTTCCTCAGAAGTTAATGATAATAATTTAGCATAAATGCATTTTTTCAATGTGTTAATCCCCCCTTTTTGTTCCATTTTTATGCTGTATCAGTATTGTTTTTAAATAGAACAAGTACACGCCAGACTTGGTAATTGTTCACAAGTCCCCCTGAGCTGCACTCATATAGCATTTTAAAGGGACATCATCTCGTCTTTACGCTTTCCATTGTGTAAATGGCAGAAGGTCCTCTTAGCAGCATGAAAAACAAACACTAAAATTGTAAAGAAAAAAAGTGCTCCAATAACAATGAACAAAGCTGTCATCACGTCACAGAGTTCATGGAGTTTGCACTTGAAAGTTGGCAGATCTCCACAGTGATCCTCTTGTTAACATTGTGTTATATTATTATTATTATTATTATTATTATTTTATTTAATTTAATTTAATTTTATTTTATTTTATTTTATTTTATTTTTACTGTGCAGAATTCAATCACTGAGTTGCATTGAGTGGTAAGAACAACTGAGTAAAATTGAATGTACTAGTAGGCTACTATTGCTAATAGTAGTAAAAAATAATAATGTTAATAACAGCAATCAATTTTGTATAGGCTGCATAAAACCCACCATATAAAGCAAACAAATTAAATATTACAATATATTATTGGCCTATACCTCACAGTGGCGCAGTGGGTAGCACGTTCGCCTCACAGCAAGAAGGTCGCTGGTTCGAGCCTCGGCTGGGTCAGTTGGCGTTTCTGTGTGGAGTTTGCATGTTCTCCCTGCGTTGGCGTGGGTTTCCTCCGGGTGCTCCGGTTTCCCCCACAAGTCCAAAGACATGCGCTATAGGTGAATTGGGTAAGCTAAATTGTCCGTAGTGTATGAGTGTGAACGGGCGTGTATGGATGTTTCCCAGAGATGGGTTGCAGCTGGAAGGGCATCTGCTGCGTAAAACATATGCTGGATAAGTTGGCGGTTCATTCCGCTGTGGCGACCCCAGATTAATAAAGGGACTAAGCCGAAATGAAAATGAATGAATGAATATTGGCCTATATTTAATGGTGCTAAACATCTGCTCAGAATGTAATACTACATTGATGCATTTGCATACTAATACTAGTATTAATGCATTTTTCAAGGTCTTGTTCCACATTGTCTTTATTATTATTATCATGTTCAATATTGTTTTTTAAATAGAATGAGACCATGCCAGATTTGGTAATAAATAGCATTTTAAAGTCAGTAAAACTGCTGAAATCATCTTAAATAAAGTCGTATGACGCAAATTGTAATTTGTGGATCTTCGCATTTTGTCTGCTTTAAATGTAGCCCCCCTGGCCTCTAAACTTTAGTACCCCTACTTTATAAGAAATTTTAGCTTGTCTGAGATGATGTAGTTGATGATTACTGGTAATCAGCTGCTCATTACTGAGATGATTATTATATAGTAT
The DNA here is from genome assembly GCA_903798125.1 of Danio choprae. Classification (NCBI taxonomy): domain Eukaryota; kingdom Metazoa; phylum Chordata; class Actinopteri; order Cypriniformes; family Danionidae; genus Danio; species Danio choprae. The sequence goes on from CAIGQW010024412.1 coordinate 3,144,482, forward strand.
AAAGTAGTTTAGGTGTTTTAACTAGTTCAATATATATTATAAAGTGATCAGGCCAGATTGGAAGTCTTTAGCTGGTAGACCAATTTGGACCAGCAATAAACCAGCCAACATCTTAGTGATATAACTTAGAGTGGTTATGAACATAGCAGCTGTTGGATGTTAAGATGTACCCTCTAATAACCTGCATAGATTGGACAATGGCCAGTTTTGACCGATCAGAAACCAAATACTATGTTAAAGGGATAGTTCGCTCAAACATGAAAATGTACTTACTATTTACTTAACCTCAAGTGGTTTGGAACCTTTATGAGTTTCTTTATTCAGATATTTTGAAGAAAGCTGAAAACCTGTAACCTTGACCTCCAAAGTAGGAAAAATAAATATTATGGAAGTCAATTGTAACAGGTTTCCAGCATTTTACAAAATCTCTTCTTTAGTGTTCAACATAATAAAAAAACAAGTGTAGGGTGAGTAAATTTTCATTTTTGGGTGAACTATCCCTTTAAATGGAGAGGAATTAACCACTTTGGCATGAATTAGTGGCATCAACTTACAGTAAGTACATACTGGGGCACCTGCCAATATTAAAAGCTTCCTGATGTATTGTTTTCTGAATTGCTTTAAATTTAGTGAAACAAAAAAAGTTCAGTGTCATTTTTTTGCATTGTCAAGGAGTCACTGGTTTAAATACTAAAAAGCACTTCTCTTCCACAGTCTGAACCCGTACAGCTACGATGAGAGTTGTGTGTCCAGCAGCGTGGACCATCTACCTCTGGCCGCTTTACCGCTGCTCGCCATAGCTGCTCCACACTACCAAGACGCCGTCGCAACCGTGATCGCCCGAGCCAACCAGGTGTACCACAAATTTCTGCAGTCTCCAGAGGGACTGGGATTCACTGGCCAGGTAAGTTCAGGAGTCAGTAATGTTAGCGTGAGGTCACATTAGGAATTTTTGCCTTAGGGAAGTCCCTATTAGGAAGTCCCTTCCAAACCATGCAAATTTCTGTCAGGTTTGGAAACTAAATGCCCTTTGCTTTTACAGCTTTGATATACAAGCAGCTTTTGATGGGCATGGAAAATTTGATTGATTGACGTAAACATGTGTAAAACATGCACATGCAACTTTTTTTACCCTTAAACTCCAGGTTCTGCATAACCCTATGAAGTGCAAATTCAGGTTCTATATGTAAAAATGATTGATACTTATTGGTTAATAATACAGTTCATTTCAGGGAAACTTGCATCTAAAGTAGTTCTAGGCAAATCCATGTCACTTTGTTAAATGATTGACATTATTTCTAAGGTTACCACAAAATATAATGTATCACATAACAGGAAAAACTAAATTTATATAATAGCATCATGTTTTTTCCCCCCATTTATTTTTTTTTTTAAATTTAATGAAAGCACATATTCTTTCTTTCTCACTCCTTTCCTTATTAGTAGAGGCTACTATTAAAGATCATTAAGAGGTGCACAGATAAAAGTAATTCGTTTTTAATTACCAACAATTCAGCCAAGAAAATGACATCAATCAGTTAAAAGAGTGAAACACAAAATTCTGCAAATAGGGTAATCCAGTCAGTCTCACTTTGCCCTCAAAATACTTAATTAGTTGAATATATATGCATTTATACTTATTTTATATTATTTATATGTAATCAAGAACTTAATAAGCCATGTTTCATTGAATTGTAGTTTTTTTCTCAAATTAAAACTGTTAAAGGGATAGATCCCCTTAAAAGTTTACATTTTCCCCTTCACTTACTCCAACCGTTTCAATTCTATTCTTTTAACAAAAAAGATATTTAGAAAAATGTTGGAAACTGGTAGCCATTGATGCCCATTGTAGAGAAAGAACACACTAAGTGAATGTCTACTAGTTTTCAATATTTTTCTTTAAAATATCTTCAATATTTAATAACAAATATTAATTTAAGTCATCTATCCATCCATCCATCTTTCTTCAAATTAAATTCAGCTATGAGGTGAATCACAGCATTACTGTTTTCTTTTTTGGCTTGTAATGTCATTAGATGCTGGCCTGGTATGTGTTAACACAACATTAACAAAGTTGTCTTATCGTTTATTAAAGAAAAATGCTCTTTTAAAAAAAAAAAAGCTCTTTATTGAAACAACACTACAGAATAAGTTTTGTGCACTTTTGGATCCAAACGACAATAAAAACGACCCTGTTTTTAGTCCCAAGCCTGAAACATTTTCCTTTAGGTTTTCTGTAATAAAAATAAAATTGGCCACACAGGCCCAGATCAGTATCAGGAAGGCAAATGCTGTGTGGAGCGGCAGTAGGAAGGGTGTGTGGGTCTCTGTCAGGGACACTGACTCATCAGTGATGAGTCATTCAAAACAGACCAAAAGGAGGGGGGTCTTTCCACTCGTCTTACTCCATAATCTCACATGATTAATCCAATAACACACTCCTGTCAATTTAGAATGATTTCCTGAAGTGGTGACCACAGTTTATGAGCTCTGTGTCAAGTGTTCACTCTCTACTGAGTTGGGCCATTCAAATAGCACCTGAATAGCATATTAGAGCTGGTTTTGGAGAAAAATTGGGGTGCGTTTCGACAAAACTTAACCTTGTAGCTCATTTGCAGTGTGTCACAGACTTGCTTGTTTTTGACTCAGATAATTAGACCTGTGGATTTGTTTGTTTGTTGAGCATCCATACATTATTTGAGCTCGCCGTAGAGGTGCTCATCAGCATCAGACAGGAAAGAGTTGCAGCTGTGTTGTTTCTGTACGATTAATTAAACGTGTTATTTACTCCAGGCGACACTGTAAATTGAGGTGCCATTATGCAATCTTGAGATTTGCCTGACAGTGTTGATTGCATGCAAAAAGGCTGCACTGATTCTGGCTGATTTTTTTGGTCGTGTGTGTACAGGTGTGTTTGTTGGGTGACTGTGTGGGAGGTGTGCTGTGTTTCGACGCTCTCTGTTTCAGCAACAGCCCACGACACAGCAGCCCCATCCATAGCAGTCGGCACAACAGCACAGAGAGCTTAAAGGTATATATTGAAACACTGACTCACTCACAACACAACTTTGCCATCATGTCTGAAACTTCTGCCTTTCTTTATTGTTTTCTTGTCGAAAAGCGATTCTTGTAAAAAAAGTTAACTTTTATGAATGCACTGCTAAAAACTAACTATGTATTTGATTTTTTTAGACAGTTTTTAAAATATTAAAATAATGGCTAAAATGATTGACTTTTTAATGTACAGTAATAATATGGATATTCATTCCTAAATATTCTAAGGATCACGTTTAAGGATCACCCTTATTAATGATGAGGATTATAATGGCAATGAAAAAATTGGTTAAAATCAGACAAAGATCAATATAGCATGCACAAAGATTTATCTAGATCACAATATTGATATTAATGATATTAAATATTAAAGGTAATGCTTTCCATTTATTAACTAACATTTAATGCATTAGCTGACATGATCTAGTGATAATATTTTTAAAGCAATTGATTAATCTTAATGTTTATTTCAGTTATTGAACTGTTTAGTAGATCTGAGTTTACATCAAGATTAACAATAATCAGTTGTATTAATCATATCCCTTAAATCAATTATTTTGAACTAATTATACTTTTTTACCTTATACTTTTACAGTATCAACCAACACCAATAAATGAAGTAAAAAAAAATCTGCAGATATTATAAGGTGCAGATATTTGCATCCCCATGTTTTCATACCTATATATCTATAATATCAGAATGTTTCTTAAAGTATAGTTTACCCAAATAGGAAATTTCTGTCAACATTTACTTGATTTTCTTTTTTTTATTTTACTTCTAATTAACACAATAATGTAATTTAAAGAATGTTGGAAAGTAGCAGCCATTGATTTCCATAGTATTTTTTTTTGTTCCTGCTATAGTTATCCATGTCTGCTTTTTTCCCAACAATATCTTGTTTTGTGTTTAAAAGAAGAAAGATATTCATAAAATTGTAGAGTTTGAGTAAATAGTGAAAATAATTGAATTTTTGAGTGAGCTATCCCTAAACTATCTTCTGCTTTTCATAATTTGTCCCTTGTAATATCACATCTTTCAAGTTGTAGATGAAATCTGAACAATGCCACAAACTATGCTCCGATATGCCAAGATATCAAAATCTGAATATTTAATATCTCCGTATAAAAATGTTTCATCAGAATTCATGACAAAATTAACTGAGCTATTCTAACCACATAAATTTTACAGCTTGATATTTTAACACCAAATGTCAACAATTGGCTCATTTGTGTCTATTTTTATCGTTGAACTTTCTGAATCAAAGAAACATCACTCAGTTTAGTTTTCTGAGCTATGAAAGAGCAAATTCCAGTGGGTTTTCCTTTCACACTGCTATGATCTTCAGGGAGCTGAACAGCTGTCACGCTTCCAGACTTTATTTGACACTGTACTTCAGTCCTCGCTTATAATATTTGCACATTAATGTGAATGATGACTCTGTTCAACCATCTGCGTCTCACTCTCTCCACATTCTCAGGATAACCCTGACGTCAGTCCGAGCCTGAGCTCCAGCAAACGCCTTAGCAGGAGCAACATTGACTTATCCGCACCCAGCGAGACCCGCAACAGGAAAACTTCACTCAGCCGCAAGCAGAGCGATTCGTATGATGGAGACTCTGGAGGCCAACACCATCCGTTCCTTAGCAGGTAGGGTGTACTTGAAAGAACAGAGAACAAACTTGTAGCCATGCTGTTTTAAGATATCGGGGGTAAGTGGTTGTATTACAATATTTTCTCTACACCAACTCCTTGAAGAGTTTAAACACTATTTTTAAGCAGTGCTGTTATTTTGAGTTGCCTGACATATTAACATTGTCCCAATGGCAGGTAGGATGTTGTTGTTTTTTTGTAAACTAAAAATTGTCAATTCTTTTTAATACGACGCAAATATAAATTAGGCGACGAGATTGGTCTGTAATAAGTATTATGTAAAAAGTAGGAGTGGCTCTGAGGCGCTGCCATTTTAATGTAGAACTGATTCCCATCTCTGTTCAGTCCATAGAGATCTGGCATAAAGGGGATATATTATGGACATTTTTCATAAGATGTAATATTAATTTCTTGGGTCCCCAGAATGTGAAGCTCTCCAAATGACTCTTAAACAGCATATGCATATATCCAGGCTTTGATTTCCCATTTTAAGGTATATTTCTAAATATACTTCTCTTTTTATGAGTGGAAATCAGAACAAGACTACCCAGAATGTGTCCCCCTGGCCAAGTCATCCGTGAATTTCTCACTCTTTTTCTCATTTCATTTTATCAATATTGGCCGCTTGATGGCTTGTTGCGTCTGACTGCATGTCTGCAGTGCTATTAATAGTCACAGCTACAGTCCGTGTGCAAGTACTATATAAAAGAACGAGGCACCGACTGAACAATGCCTTTTTTAATGTAGAAGTTGCTCAATTCCACAGTGCCAAAGGACCAAATATCCAGCTGTTACTCTTCTAAATTGTCCTATTTAGAGGATTGTTAGGGGATTGATGTAGCAAGAGGGATTTTGTAAAACTGTTGTTGTTGCACAGCTCTTTCATCAAATGAGTTCCTTAAATTTGTGCGTGCAGCAGTGACATTTTATGTTTATTAGAGCTAGCAATTATGTTATTGGGCATACAATTGCATATCAAATAAAACTGTTTATTCAAGTTTAAGTTGAGGCAAATCTAGTATCGAGAGGTAAGTTGAGTCTAGTTTGAACACATTATTTTAAAGTATGCATGGCAAAAGCTAGACATGATGATTGGCTGTAAACTACTTATGACATTTATTCCAGATTTAAAAATGTATTGTATAAAATAATCAAAATGTGCCATGTTTTTATACAACCCCAAATCAAAAAAGTTGGCACAGTATTGAAAACGCAAATGAAAAAAGAAAGTTCCAAATTTACTTTGACTTGTATTTGACTGCAGACAATATGAACACAAATATTTCATGTTTTGTCTGGTCAACTTCATTTCATTTGTAAATATACATCCTTTCCTGTCATTCAGACCTGCAACACATTCCAAAAAATGTTAGGGCTAGTAACCAGGTTAGTTGGTTAAATAATGATGTGATTTGAAACGGGTGATGTCAACATGTGATTGTAATAATTATTCGGTTCAAAAGCAGCATCAGAAAAATGTCTAGTCCTTTAGGAGCAAAGATGGGCCAAGGATCGCCAGTTTGCCAACAAATATCGTTAGAAAAGTATTGAAATGTTTCAAAACAATGTTCCTCTAAGAAAGATATTTGGATATTTCACATTCAACAACAAAAAAATCATGAGGAACACATTAAATAATGTGCTGTTGTAGTGTCTGCAATTAAATACAAGTCAAAGTAAATGTAGAAACAACTTTTTCAGATTTGGGGTTGTACATGTTCATATTTATTTTTAACAAGTAGCTTTTTACAATAAAAATCTTTGCTTAATGGCACTGTGAAGCCAGTGGCTTAGTCAACTGATGTTGTCAATTGATCTAGTGACCCTCCCTATTACCAGTCCCTACATAGCAAGCTATTTTGCCAAAGGTTTTTATATCTTGCCCTTTGTGAAGTCAGAAAAGGGCAGCTGGGAAGAGTGCTGGACAAAAGCACTGATTTTCACCCAGGACTGATAGTGGTAGACCTGAGGGAGACTTATCACTTAGCTCATCCATACCCCTCAGCTCTACTACATTTCACTCCCAATCATCCGTCCCCGGGGCCCTCAACACCCCATCCTTTTCACACTCAGAGAGAGGTGAGATAGCCAGTCAAAGTCTTTAAGAGCTTTTCTGTCATCACTGGTAGCATGATGGTAATAAAGACAAACAATGTGCTAAAACAGGGTGGAGATTTCAACAGCAGGGTGGAAACAATGAAGAGTTGTTGACAGTCTGAAGAAAGATTTGTGATGTGATTCATTGGGATTCATGTTGATTTTATATCAGTGCAAGAATGTGTATTTTTTTATCATTCTAACTGAAAATGAAACTTAATAAAAGGTAACTACAACATTTATAATAACTTCTCTTTGGATGGAATATTTGTTATTTATGTCATTTTAAGCTCACCTTAAGCTAAAAACACTGTAAAGTTTTGACAAAAAAAACAGGCAGGCAGTCACTGTTACCGACAGAACCCAAATGATGCTCAAGCACTGGTCATGTATTTCATTACATTTAATGTTAGCCTTTTTAAACAAGATCATGTTTTACCTGATAAGATTACTAGAACAATGTAAATGTTTGATTCATGTATTCACAATCGGGATACCACCTCCATCTCATTTTGAGCCAAGAAAAGCCGTATTTAATAGTGAGAATTGGTACTTGCTGCAAACCAAATTGTTACTACAAATTTTTACATGCTTTACCTGTCAGTAAATGACATCTTTTGTATGTTTGTATCCAGTCTGATACAGGACGGAGCAGACTTGAGACCAAACAGCAGCACCAGTATAATGCTAAATCCAGGCCGCTTTGACTTTGAAGTGTCGGATTGTTTTCTGCTGGGTTGTCCTCTTGGATTGGTGCTGGCCATGAGACGCACCGTGCTTCCTGCCGTCCAGGGTTTGTATGGAAATTCTCCAATTAGTAATGAGGACACACTGTCCTCTTAATACACTTGCAAGCATTCCCATTAGACTGTCCTGTGCCGTAGTCATATTTACAAATAATTAGATAATTTTCTGTTTATCCTGCAGTGTCTCAGCTCCGGCCAGCATGTTCACAGATCTTCAACCTGTTTTACCCCTCGGACCCATCGGCGTCCAGACTGGAGCCTTTGCTTCACTCCCAATTCCACAAACTGCCTCCGTTCCCGGTTCCCCGATACCAGCGCTACCCTCTGGGAGATGGACGCTCCAACCTTATCGGTGCGTGACATAACCCATTTAGAATCAATTAAACCATTCGCTGCTAAACCACATGCACAAATAAAACGCAATATTCACCCATTTGCTGCTTTTATTATGTTTCATAATTGCTTTGTCACAGTAATGAGCTTATCTTGGGTTGCCAAATTGTCACTGTGTAATATTTCGAGGCATGATTCTGGTTCGGTTGTTAACAAGGTTTTCTTTCTCAGTGGGAATGTTTGGTCATATTTTTCTATCTGTTCATTTTTCAGACGGACAAACATGTACAATCCTGTGCCCCGTTACATTCTTTTACTCTGTGTCAGATTTTCTGGAGCTTTACTCTGTTCTGCACACTGGTGTCTCGCTCTGTAATGAGGTCTTGATTTATTTAAAGCATATTTTATCCTGCTTATCAGACATATTTAACTTATATGTCATCCATTTTAGGCTTGTCCTATATTCTAGACAAGGCTTAGATCTAGGACAAATATTATCGAGCTAGTGACGTACTCTTTATAAAGCTTTCATAAATACACCAAAATGATTCAGTTCATTTGCAGTAAATCATTTGTAGCCTGGATCCAAGAAAAGAGCTTTTTCCACAATACAATAAGGTCAAAACAGCTGAACTTTTAAATATTTTGATTGACTGTATTGAAAAATTGGAAAAAAGCTAATTAGAAAATACTTAATTGGTATTACCTTGTGGATCATAAAACATGTGCACTAAATATGTGTAAATAAGCTGTCATTTGACAGGAAAACAAATATATACAATAGTACTTGTGAAATCTTTCTGGAAAAGAAGGGATTATAGCCCTCATCAACAGCCTTTGAGAGGAAAGAGTTTGTGTCTCGCAGGAAATGTGACACTGACTTTTAATTATATCAAGTCTCGCTCTGCTGATCATAGGTGAAGAATGTCACAATGTTTGTTAGATACCGAGGCGTGGATGTGTCTAATTTAATGCATGCTCACACACACGCATGCTCGGTTTTAATGCAGTAGTTAATAATTGCCATCCTAATGGAGTATCTCTGGAACGGCCTCCCATGTGTCAGGTTCTTTCATTATGAATCATTACAGATTTACTCAGCGGGCCTTTAATGTGAGAAACGTATCAAATATCCATCTGTTTTCTTGTTTATGCTGTTCCTGTGCATTGATTCATTTAATTTTGGCGGCTGAGTAAAATTGAATTCAATTCAAGTAGCTGGAAACTGAAGATTGAGATCCCAAAAGCCATATGTGAAGCGACATCATGGCATTCTTGTTCTCGTTTCACTGAAGAACGGTCTGATTCTTTTTACTGAACTCTGTATTCCTCTCATCTCCGCATTGCCTTCAGCCTCTCGTGGCCAGAGCTCATATACTACCTCAACCTCATCTCAAAGGTCTCTCATGTTATTCCACAGCACAGTAGCAAATGTGGATCCTGCTGAGCTTTAGTCTTCAATCTTCTCAGAGTCGCTCAGCCTGTATTTTGAGCAAGACCTCTTGCTCACTTGACCTGTCTTATTGCATTGCAGTGCATTTTTCCTTTTTTTTTGGTTTGTCCTGAAAGTTGAGCATTGGTTCCTGCTGCCATGTCGCTAATCTCTAGCCAGGCTCCTGAAGTGTTGCATTATTATATAATCACTTAATATGGATTGAAAATATATGGAAATACAGTTGATATTTAGGAACTGGATGTGCAGTTCATAAGGTGTATAGCTAGCAGGTTTACTACTGATTAAACAATGCTTACTTTTTTATTAAAGTGAAAAATATCATTTTAAGGAAGTATATCATGTAAAGTGTTGGGATCTTTTGATGCATCACATTTCCCCCCAAAATAAGAACACTTTTCTTATGCACCAAAACAGCACATAAATGCAAGTTTAAAAGTCAGGATTGTGAGCAATTGTAAGATTGTATTTTTTCTTCTGAACTGGACTCCATAATTCCTAAGTTTAAATCCCCCAATTCTGAATAAAGTAATCAGATTAACACTTTTTAGTTTTTGTATATACTGTACAAATTCTCACAATTAATAATAATAATAATAATAATAATAATAATAATAATAATAATAATAAACTTTATTTTTATATAGCGCCTTTAAAAGTAGCATCTCAAGGCACTTTACAGACATGTGAAATGTGCAGCAGTAAAAGATACATACAAGGATAAATGAAATAATAAAATAATTTAAAACGCATAAAATAATAACGATACATCTAATAATCAAAATAAAAGCTAACCTAAACAAGCACGGTTTAAGTGATGATTTAAAAAATATTCAGCGATTCTGCATTGTGAATATCAGAGGGTAAAGACTTCCACAATTTAGGTGCCAATGAAGAGAATGCCCGATCTTTGACTGAGCAGTTACAAGACCAGCATCAGATAAGCGTAAAGCACATCTGTGGGTGTAAAGGATTAAAATCTTAGATAAATATTGCAGTGCTAGACCATTCAAGGCCTTGTACGCTAGCATAATAATTTTAAAATCAATTCGAAAACTGACAAGAAGCCAGTGCAATTGTTTCAAAATAGGGGTTATGTGCTATGTGTTATGGTATAGTGGTATATTGGTTTATTTCCTGCCTATTGTTACAATATTGTTTATTAGTACTTGTGAAGTATGATCTTATTATGCCAATAATCCTACACAATACCTAAACCCAATTACTACCTTAATACATAATAAGCAGCAAATGCGGGGTTTATTGAGCTAAAAGTGACAGTTAATGCTTTGTTAATAATTGTACCTTTAAAAAGTGTGATGGAAGTTAGAGATTGTTTCCCCTCACAATTATAAGTATATATCACTCAGAACTTTATCTTAATAGCTAGCAAATGTAAGTTTGTATCATGCAATTCGTTAAAAAAGAATAATGAAAATGTAGTTTTTATTCAGTCTTCCATTCACCCTGAAGCACCATGACTGTTACATCCTTGATTTTTTTTCCCTTTCTTCATTCACACCAACACTTTCTCTGTTGCTCAGGTCTCAGCTCTTGATGAAAATGGAATGGATGACTCATGATGAACTTAGGAAGTGGCTATTTAATTCTCTGTTTTCAGTTATCTATCCTCTGTTTGATATCTTAGCATTGCATCTGTGAAGTACACAAGTCAAGTGTTTGCTCATTTGTCAAACTAATCTCTCGCACAAATGTTTTCATCAGAATCACAACCGAATATGTTTGCTACCATTTAGACTCATTCTCCGTCTCAGTAAAAAGGAGCGAGCCTTTTGTAAAAGGCCATTTCTCACATAAATGGATGGCTTTGGTAACACTAATGAACTCTGTAAGGGAAAGTGTGATCGGTATCCTCATGTCTGCATAAAGAGCAGCTTTCTCTCCGGTGTTCATCCAGAATCGGCGTAATGGTGCTTTTTGATTCCAGTCCATGCTTTTTTTCTGTCTTGCGCATTTGTATTCTACGACTGACTCCAGGGCCTTTAGTGACATGTGAAATTAAGCAGGATCCTGCGCCCTCCGAAAACTCTTTGGAAAAGGTCAAGCTGAGAGACTGTGGGGGTTAAATCTGCAAAACTGTACCCGGATTGGAGCGCAGAACCCTTGGCTCTCTCTGGAGCTTTTTTTTTTCTAGATTGTGGCTGAAGCGGCCATAAGCTAATTCTAAACACGCCGAAGCTCAGCTCTCAGGGATGTCAGCATGACTGGAAAGCAATAAAATCGCAGAGGCTCGTTCTGATGACCAGCGCTGATAGAGGCTGCTCCTGTTTATAATTCACACAGAGCCTGAGTATCATGCTCTCTGTTCACCAGCCCTTCAACCCTGCTCATCTCACAACCCTCCATTTACCACTGTTTCAGATGCCAATTACCAGAGGTGGAGAAAGCATTAGAGTTGGTCTCCTTTTTCATTTTTCGGTAGGGGAGGTAAAATGGGTCAGTTTACAGTTACAATAACAAACATTTTAAATTGCTTGATCTATATTATTCATTTATTAATATTCTGAGCGTTAAATCTTTACATGGCAGATTTGTAAATGCATTAGATGGGAAATTATGGTTTTTGATTTGAATTATTATTTAAATATGTTAAATGATATTTTTCATATATCATTATAAATTTGAAATTCATTGTTGCAGCAACAGCAGCAAAAATATCATTATTATTGTTGTTGTTGTTATCATTATTGTTGTTATTTCATTTTCATTTTTTATTATTAAAATATTTGTATCATAAAACAGCTAAAACACTGTGACAAAAAATTCAGTACAGTGTTTTAGGTGTGTATGTGTGTGTGTGTGTGTGCTCAAAAATGTATAAAAAATAATATGATTGTTTAGATAAAAATAGTACTGGTATATCCTACAATGTGGGGACCACATGAATCGGAAAGCACGAGGATAGTAAAACCTGAGAATTTTGACATTTTGTTAAAATCCTAAATAATTTTTATCTAAAAGTGTAAAATTGCCAGAGATTTTTCTTAGGATGGCTTGGGTTAGGGGATAAAAAAATAAAATAAAATAAAATAAATATATACAAAATTATAAATATATACAAAATGTCAATTGTCCCCATATTTCACAGATACCATATTGTAATATGTGTGTGGGTTTGTGTTTCGTATTGTATAAGTTCGAAAAATTCTAGATAATGATGACAATTTGTAGTTTAGGAGCTTCTAAATATATCACTGCCAACTAAGCATTATGTGTCATACTCCGAGAAGAAAAAAAAGGATAATATGTGTCTTTCCCTCAATTTACATTTTTTCCTGCTCCTATGTCTATTACATCCAGCCAACAATCCCACTCTCTGCATTTCAGTGACTGTCACCGTAATTGAAGCCTTGGACATTTTTAAGCCCATGGCACATGAGAGAGAAGCCAGTTGCTGAAATGACAGAGCAGAGGTGCTCTTTACCACCTGTAGTGGTCAATGGCACACAGCTGCCAAGGTCACAGACACACACACACACACACACACACACACACACACACACACACACACACACACACACACACGCGCACACACACACACACACACACACACGCACACACACAGGCAGTGTATTCCTGCTCACATGTGTGTGGTTGCACTGGTAATGTGGGCCAGCCTAATGGGGTGTTTTCTGCACTGGCTGCTGAACTAATGAAAACAGATTCAATTTGCCCCTGTCAGAAATAACAGGCCATGTGTGCACAAGGCAGCAGGCATATAAGGGAACAGATTAGTCAAGACGGACACTTAAAGAATTTCTGTCTGCATGTCTGTCTGTTTTCTCAAAGAGGGAGGAAAGGAGAGCGCTTGATCCCTGTCAGGAAGCATTTAGGTCCATTGCACAAATACAGTTTGATGCTGTGGTGAGTTATTTCAGAGTGAAAGAATGGCTTTTGTTGTTTTGCTTGTGCAGTGGTGAAGGGTTTTAGAAATCCAATTTAAACAAACTTTTGGGGTCATGATTTGATATCTTTTTTTTTATGTACGCCTTGCACTTATAAACACATCTGTATTTATGCATATGCTGTCATATTCACAGTTTTTCCATTTTTGCAAAGAGAGTTGGTAAAAATGAGGCAGTTTCATGCATGATTCTGCATGAAGAAAGCATCAGAAAAGTATTTCTTTTGAAAAAATTAATACAATACAAAAGGACTATTGATTATTTAAATGCATTTTGAAGTGTAATTTACTTCTGTAACAAAGCTGCAACATGATTCTTCATCATTTCTTTATTTGAAAAAAATATTGTACATTTTTTGGAGGAAATATTTAGACACTCAAGAAAAAACAACAAAAAGTACAGTAATTGGATATTTTTTTTATTCTTCATTATACTAATGCTTTCTTATTTATTAGTTAATTAATATTGTTCTTTCTTTTTAAAATATATAAATTACCTACAAGGATAGTTTGCAGACTTGTTCCAAAACCTATTTACTTTTCTTAAAAATAAAAGATATTATGAAAAATGTTTAAGTAGCCATTGACTTCCATTGTATTTTTCTTACCATGGATGTCAATGACACATTTGTATATCAAAAAAGTGAAAGAAAAAAAAAGTTCAACAATATGTTTCACATGATTTTCCTCGTGTTTGTCATTTGAATTTCACACGTGACACTCGTGTGTTTTTTTCTGTAAGGGTTAAAATATTGAATACATTAACAGCCCTAGTTTCATTTCATCTGTCACCAATGGCTGTTTGTCCTGCTCACTGTATTGATCGGATATCAGTACCAGAGGCTGACACGGTTCCCAGAAGCCAAAATGTTAATATCGATGCAACCCCAATCTGTCTGCACACCCAACCTTTCACCGTCTCTTTTCCCTCCAGCCAATGAAATCCCCAGCTACCCTGACGCGTTCCTGCCTGGAAGTGTGGTTCCAGTGGGCGTCCCACAGCCCTCGTCCCCGCAGACAGAGCGCACCGCAGGTGGACGGGTGGGTGGCAAGGTCCGCAGGTCCAGTTTGACCAGCATGGACAGTCAGTCATCAGGCTGCTTGGAGAGCAGGCTGAGCAGCACCGTCGCCAACAGTGAGTGGGTAGCGGGTGGGCGAATGACAGGCACAAAATTAAGCTCTCTTTATACATCATCCACCTTTTTCTTATGCCCTGTGATGAATTATGGGAGTAACTTCCATTAAACTGTATCAATCAGTGAAGTGTTTTAAAAAGAAATGGGTTCAGTGAAGTGTCATTATTCTCCTCACAGTTTAGCCTTCCAATTTTAAAAGAAAACTTATTAACAAGTTACTTTCGGTAGACCATGAATATCCCCCCAAAACGGGAAATTTCATGTCTTTCTGCAGCAATATTATGGATGCGTATTGAATATTATTGTAGTGTATAGAATAGTTAGTGCTCAAAAGAGCCACAGATATGCTAGTGATATTAATGTCAAAATACCAAGCATGTTATTTATTTTCATGATGGATAAAAATAAAGCACAAAGCCGACTGTACCTCTGTTTCATGTGGATTATTTGTAGCACAATTGTATTATTTAAAATGATTTGTTACAGGGTAGTTCCCCAAACATAATTTAAATCACAGCCGTCTGACTTGAAAAAAAGGTGGATTGATGCTTTTTGCTATCCAGCCAAGCGATGCAGTTTAAAGGGCTCTCTGTGCTGCCAAAAGACCTGCCGCAGTGTATTTAACTTTGTTCAAGTAGATCATATCTCCGCTGCAGTGAAGAGGCATAATGGCAGTTTATTAGTCCAAAACATGGCACTTTTATTGACACTTTTTTTTATTCTTACAAGATCTGTCTGGCTCTAACGAGAAAAATAAAATGTACAATAGAGTGAGTGTGCCATAATGTTTAGCATTATTCTCTAATATGTTTTTTTCTTTTTTAAACAGAGGTCCTAAAAATGCAGGAATGTGTTATAAACCCTGTAAGCCTGGTTCATGAATATTAATTAGGTGGCACAAATGCTCACACAGTAGTTTTAAGTGATTAAAACTAAAAGTTATGTGTTTGCCAGGCACCTTTTTACACTATTTATTTGATCAATTGTTACAGTTTAAAACCACCATGTTTTAATATTTTTTAAATGTCATTCATTCATGCACTGTAAAAGATATCTGTTGATTAACAGTTTCTGTATTTTGTGATTCACAATTGTTTTCTGTTTATTTGTGCTTATGAATTGCATTATGGGACCTTGATCTCTGCTCTGTCGACTTGTGATGTTGAAAATTCATCTCTACAGTTTAACAAAATGACTTTTATTGACATTGTAGTAGTTTATGTAGAAATAATATATAGAGAAATAAGTCTATAAAATGTACAACCCAGAGAATATATCACTTTAAACTATTAGAAATGTTTACAAAAATCACTTTTTCTAACTTTTCAAGGTTAAATGTTGTTGGAGGAAAGGTCAAGGTCCCATAATGCACTTGTGAATCACAAAATCACAAAAACTGTTAATATACTGATATTTTTTACAGTGTACGGTGGCAAAGCTGAACTTCAGCATCATAACTCCAGTCCTCAGTGTCACATGGTTCTTAACAAATCATTGTAATATGCCGATTTAGCGCTGAACTAACATTTTCATTATCAATGTTGAAAGCAGTTTTTGTTTAATATATTTTTTGTGTGTGGACAAAAACATGATACAATTTTCTTCTGTAATCAAAAGAGCAGCAATCTTAGCTTAGCTCAGTTTCATTGATTGTATGCATAAACCCACCTGTGTGTGTTTTTTTTCTATGTTTGTTAGTCTCCAGCAGCTGGTGGGGGTCTAAGCGGTTGGATTACGCTCTTTACTGCCCAGACGTCCTGACATCTTTTCCCACGGTGGCTCTGCCTCACCTGTTCCACGCCTCCTATTGGGAATCTACTGATGTGGTCGCCCTCCTTCTGCGACAGGTACAGTAGAGGATGGGACATACATAATCATGAAACAGTCATTTGTTTTTTTGGAACCCCTAACTGTAAGGGACAGGTTTACTAAACAGAGTAATTCATTTCTCAGATTGTAAGCCCATAAAAGCAGCAATGAGAGTGAAAACTTATGCAAGTAATATAGTAAACCTTAAATCCACTGCACGATTAGCTTAAACAACGTCTTCCCATAAATGTGTGTGCAATAAGTTCAACTCCAGAAATAACTGTGTAATAACTAATTTTCCACTACATGTTTTTAGTAAATCCTTGCAGTATTTGTTTAATGGGAAAAACTTTGTGATGCATGCTGTTAGTATATCCTGCCCCTGTGGGTATTAAAACATGGCATGTTTTTATTTGTTAAACAGCAGATTATTATGGAGCTGCAAAAGTCTGGATGAACTAAGAATCATGATTTTTGAAGGAACGCTGAAATGTTGACGAATCAACATTTTTGAAGGAACAATTCAGCGACAAATACATTTTAACAGTTAGTTGTCACCACCTCCTCTTACTACAATGTAATTAATATAGTCTTCTTTCGCTTAAAAATACTCGTGATGGTTGACACTATTAGTAAAGTTATGACATAATCTTGCACTTTTGACATCCACTACTAATCAAGGATTTATTATGGTCTGCGATTTTATATAGGTGGATGTTTCATGTGTTATATAGGTGGATGTTTCATGTGTATATATATATATTAGTAAAATTAAATTTAATTATTTAATGATAATTGAAGCTCAATTCAGGAGGCAGAGATGGTCAAAAAATACTATAGTGGGAGTCTAAGATAATGTTTTCAGGGCAAAATGTCCCTAAAAACATGGAACATGTTTAACTTGATGTAAATTGTGTTGTTATTATTTTTTGAAAAATAATAGGTTTATCTAATGTAGACTCAAATTAAAGAATCACCCATACACTGTTGTGACTACCTGCCTTTTCACTTTTACGGCAGTAAATGACTAAACTGTGTGTGTAAGACAACCACCCAAGTCCCAGCCAGATTTTGAAAAATATATCGTTTTGTTTTTGTTTTATTGTGCATCTTTAAGGTCAAACAATCGTAAATCATAAACTTCAGACTCTCCGACTATTGCTCTTCTCATGCCAGAGAAATCAAATTAGTGCTACGTGACAAGACTGCAGGACTTTTACTATAGACAGATTTTAGATACGCTGTTCTCACAACCTCTATCTGTCCTCTATCAACACAGTCTCTTTCTCCTAATATGTTCCTAACTTGAACCCTTCGTTTCTCAGTCTTTTGAGCTGATTTTTATTTCTTTTTCGATTTCACTGAAAGGACTGTATCCTATTCTAAAAGCTTTTTTTTATTCATATCAGCTGTACCTCTGGCTGAGAGACAAATAAATGTGGCACATCCTTCACTTTCAGTGACTTTTGAAGATCAAATCGCTGATGTAGTTCTCAATGCAGATGTACTCAGGCTTCACTTGAGAGTGTCAAATGCAAATGGCACCTCTTATTAAATTCATTCTTAAGAAGCGGTCGCGGCACAGGTGAGGAGGAAGTAGTCAATTTAGGCAAATCACAGACCAATCTATCTTTCTGAATGCGTTTCTTTCATAATTGTCTTTGCCTGCTTGAAAAAGAGAGATAGAGCCGACAAGAGTTCCAGCTGCAGTGTTCTGTTGTCGCACATCAGATTATGTTGTTATCTGTGTG
Organism: Danio choprae; assembly: GCA_903798125.1. NCBI lineage: Eukaryota > Metazoa > Chordata > Actinopteri > Cypriniformes > Danionidae > Danio > Danio choprae. The sequence goes on from CAIGQW010024412.1 coordinate 3,162,437, forward strand.
CATATTTTGTGTTTTGGTTTCATGTTTTATGTATTTGGTCTAATCTGTTTGTGTTAACTCTCCTTAGTGTATTTTGCTTCCTTCTGGGACTGCTAAATGTAAGGTTATCACTGTAGATGCAATTATGACATGATCAAGTCATTACACACCACTTACACATTTTCAAATGTCATGTGAAAGGATGAAGGTCTCGATAAAAAGAGTGTACAGTCATTCAGAGATTTGAATACGAGTCATTTAGTATGAGAAACTGTTGGATTGCAGTTCATTTGACTGTATCATGTGACATACTATTTTACTATCATAGTGTTATTATTTTTAATTGTAGTAGTTTCTATTAATTTATGTTTTTATTTTACTTAAACTAGTCATGTTTTAGTTAACCACCAAGACATTGGGTCTCATTTATAAATGTGGCAAACGCACAAAACAGGGGTGGAAACCTGCATAAGTAAACATTTAACTTAATTATTGACTTAATTGAACCTCTTTAAATCATAATATGAGCCATAATCATTAATGAATAAATTAATAAATAATATATTCTGCTGTACCTTCACTTTTAGGAAGGTTTCTATGCTAATTTTGTAAATCAGACACATTGCTTCTAAATTTTGATGGTCATTTTACCTGGTTCAAGCAATTGCTTATGCAAATGAATAAGATAATCCACCGAAAAATTTCAATGAATTTATACTCACACTTTATTTGTTCTAAAGCTGATTAAATTTATTTTATCTGTTGAACATAAAAGGGAGATATTTTGAAAAATGTTGGAAATGTCAAAAACCGTAGACTCCCATAGTATTTGATTTTCCTACTATGGAAGTCAGTGTTTCTAACATTCTTTGAAATATCTTATTTTGTGTTCAACAGAATAAAGCTATTCATAAAGGTTTAGAATCAATGGAGCAATGGTTATGTTTGAGCACCGTAAACACTGTCTTCAACCTGTGTAGAGGGAAGTAGGTACCGGTTTTAGTACCTGACAGTTCTACTTTTTATGTTGCATATAATTTATGTATTTAATAATTTTTATTTGCACACTTTGTGTATGTGTGTGTGTGTATGTGTATATATACATATATATATATATACATATACCATATACCAACTCCACCCCATTTTTAGATCCCGAGAAACTTTCCTTGAGATTGCCCAGCATGTTATGACAATGATAAATTGAGTCTTATCATGATGTCACTGGTATTAAGTTACTGTAACACACCCACTGACAGTCTGTACACAATATAAACACCTGTATCAGAGACAAAGTTTGCTGTGATTTTTCGAAGATTCAAGTTCTTAAGGGCAGCTATTGCCTCACATTCAGCAAATCTTCAAGCCTTGAGAATAATACAAAGACTGGTAAACATGATCCCTTTGATCCAGCTCAAATGCTACAGCAACAACGACATTTCATCTACATCAGCTGAATCTACTGAGAGATTTCTTGGTGAAATACCAGAGGTCATAAAAGTATCTTTTGATTGTTGGTATTTTTCTCACGGTAGTGTGTTACATTGCTGCAGGAAACAGATAAAGTGACACTCTTTTAGATTTATGGTGTTTACACCTGCATTCTGATTCATTCAGACCAGTATATTTGCAGCATTTAAAGAATGCTGTGTTGTTTTGTTTGTGTGTTAAAATAGCTTATCTTATTATCTCCGCCAGGATGGAATATGATTACAGCTTGGCTATTCATCCCTTCAGAAAAAAAGGGACAATGCTGCTGATTCATAGTTTTACTTAACACAGCATAACACACTGCACAACACGGGCTCATTGAAAATGTGTGCTTCAGCCTACGTTTATTTTGTGTGTGTGCAACTGCAAAAAATGTATTGAACATATGCTTGTTTGTCATTTCTAGCGTAAATTAATAGAACGAGGCAGTATGACGGCAACAACTTTTGTTCCTTTTCACACTAATTATATTTACAGTGACACATTATCAATGAGTAAATGATTCTTTTTATGCAATTCTTTGCACAACACCTAATAAATACCACAAAAAAATTTAACAGGGTCTATGATTTGTAATCAAGTACGTTTTCCTCATCTTTCTTAACCCATTTAAGCCCACCGGCAACTACAGTTGCCGAAGTTCATAGTTAGCATTTTCCTTTTATAAGTAATTTTCTACATGTTGTCCATGTTTAATTTCTCAATGACGTGCAAGCAAACAACCAAATAAAAGATTTCAAGAACTATAGTAGCTGCATATTCAAATACAATTTTCTAGAAAAAATTCAAAAACCTGGGGAAAATAAATGCAAAACATGTTCATACCTTATTAACAAGGCTACATGCATGAAACCATTAATAAAAATTTGGGCACAAATGGGTTAAAATGGACAACCTTTCTGGCGTTGTTAGTTTGCTCAGTAGCTCACTTTGTACAGTGAGCTACTGAGCTTCACTGTAATCGTTCAGGTTCGATTACAGTGAAGCACAGTTCAACAAAAGCCATGCAAAATCAAGGTAAAATTACATGGTCGCAATGCACTTTTCTTTTATGTTTGCTTTTGAAACCACTATTGGTTGCGTTTAGGGAAGGTACAAGAAAGACTTATCTGAAACGTGCATTAAAACATACCCAAAACATATTTTAGATTTGCAAAACAGACAACACCTTCAGGCGACACGGTGGCTCAGGGGTTAGCACTGTCGCCTCACAGCAAGAAGGTCGCTGGTTCCCCGGCTGGGTCATTCCTCTGGGTGCTCCGGTATCCCCCACAGTCCAAAAACATGTGCTATAGGTGAATCGGATAAGTTTAATTGGTCGTAGTGTATGTGTGTGCATGTGAGTGTGTATGGGTGTTTCCCAGTGCTGGGTTGCGGCTGGAAGGGCATTCTCTGCGTAAAACATATGCTGGATAAGTTGGCGGTTCATTTCGCTGTGGCGATCCCTGATTAATAAAGGGACTAAGCCGAAAAGAAAATGAATGAATGAATGACAACACCCTTAAGTGAAAAGAGTAAAGAACCTGGAGTGTTTTACAATAATGTAGGTTGAGGCACTTATTTCCAATGATTTCGGGATGTGAAAATAACAATTGCAATTCCATGCTGCAGAAATTACACACTTCACCTTTGACCTGCTTTAGAGGTTGCATGGTCTCCTGGTGACAGTAATGATTATTGGCTAATTTCTGTGTGATTGATTGACAGGTGATGCACTGTGATTATGTGAAAGCCCAAGAGATGGACAGCTGTGACTCGGTCCCCTTTTCTCCCTCAAGTCCCAGAGAGAAGTGGCTCCGCAGACGCACACACGTTAAGCTTAGGGTAAGGACAAACACAGCACCTTGTGTTGAGAAAAACACACTCTTGCATGCACTGCAAGTCCTCCAAGCACCATTAAGCTTTGTGCATTCATCCAGGCCTGCCGACGACGTCATGCAAGTTCAATTTACTCTTCGTTATAAGTGTCTGATGTGATTAATTGTAGACCTGTGTGCTTGAAATCTGCTGAGTAATGTTATCCATAAGCTAGATGGCAGTGTGATAGAAGTGTTCATCTGCAGAAGTGTCAGATTTTTATTAAGTGGCAGCATTTGCCCCTTGGAATTGATTTTCCAGTGCCTAATATGTAAGCACATTGTTTTTTTAACCATATAAAAACTGCATTGTGTAATATGTTGGGACTATATTGGTTATTGACTGGTAGTTGTTTTAAAATGTGTCATGTCATGTCAGTGTTGGATGTTTAAAGTTATAAAGTAACAAAAGTTGTGGCAGATCTTTTCTTCCATGTTTTGACATTATTCTGAGTTAGACTATTGGGGGGGGGGGGTGGTTGAGACCAGTATGCAATAATATGCAATCAGGTCTCAAAAACTTAAAAATTGTGTCTTAAAAATTGCTTTAACCTAACTACTTTTTATGTCAATTTAAATTTAAGTACATAATGCCTTTTTGCAATCTTTTCTTATTCAGATGTTCATTTAGTACAGTGTTTCACAATCCCAGTCCTCACATTCCACAACATATTTCAGATGTCTTTCTTATTTAAGACACCTGATTTGGATAGCCAAGTCATTAGAAGTGAAACTGTGTTCCAGTTGACAGGTACGCAGTCTGCCTTGCTCCCTGCTCCCTTTTACCTCACTCCTGATCATAAGAAACCTTTATTTCACTTTGAAACCTTTATTTGTGGATTTACACAACTAAAGGGTCTGGCTACAGACTTGTACATGCACTCTCAGACATGCCCGCTTTTAATGTGTACACCTAACCCCACCCCTAACCCTACCCCTTACAGTAATGTCACTGGCTCTACTAAGTCTGTGTGTCTGAGAGTGCATGTCTCAGCATGCATGTGCAAGTCTGCAACCAGACCTTTCTCTTGTGCAAATCCACAAATGAAGGATCTGAAGTGAAGTACTATTGCAAAAGCACTGCCTCCAGTGTCTTCTTACTAGAGAATCGTGAAGTGTGACAATATTCCTCTGTAAATAAATACAATATAAATTCACATATCACACCCCAAAATGCCATTTGAATGAAACATACAGTATATGCTCCCTTCATGGCAGAATATCCTGTGGAGTTCACTTTGCAGGGCACTTATGGTTGAATGACAACAAATTTCTGAAGTGAAAAGAGAAACATATGAAATATGCAGCGCGTTAATGCAGAGTTTAATGAGTAATTATAAAACAACTAAGCATAATAAGTACATGTGCTTAATTAGTAGCACAGTGAACTGATACTATATTTGGAAGCATCAACTCAATCAACTTATTAGTATGGGCTAGGATACCATAATACTAATTTAAAGTAATTGCCTGCTCTCTGTCAACTCTATTGTCTAGACCAGGGGTGCCCAAACTTTTTCGTATGAAGGGCCAAAAACCAAATATTATTGGTTTATTTACCTTTGGCCCACAGCTCTCAAAGTACATTACATTTAAGTTGCCATGGGTCGTTTTTGTAATTTATTTAATAATAGTTCAAAATAAATAGAAAACATTCATGTAAATCATAATAACTAATGCAGTATAACTTTTTAAATGATAGCTTATTGCAATAAAAACAAACAATCACATTTATAACACAGTGGAGTTCAGTGCTGAATACACTAGTCATGCAGAATATCCTTTTGACTTGATTTGCTCACCATAGTCTTCATTGTCAGGTGACAGTATGTACATTTAAACTAAATCTGATTAATTTACACCATTTAATTGAAACATTTCATTTCAGTCAGCTTTAAACAATAAACAAACAAAGGGTTACTTTAAATTTGAATTAACAATCTCGAAAGGATTCCCATCATTCTCCCTTTCTTTTCAGATGGAATGGCGGGCCAAATCAAAGGTTACCATGGGCCAACTTTGGCCGGCAGGCCCTAGTTTGCGCATCTCTAGTGTAGACCATCTATTTTACTATCTGCTGTCACTTTAGAGTTTGATATTTTTATTGGGAACTTTTTTTTTCTTCTTAAAATCCAGGGTAATTTTGTCACTGACAATGACATTTTTTCCCTTAAGGCCTGCCTAATTTCTGACTCTGGTTTGCAGCTCATATGGACACACACGCACACACATACACATATATCACTCAAGCAAAATGTGGACTGCAGCAGAGTCCTGACATTGTAGAGGAACTAAAAATATCCCCGTCTGCCAAGGCTTTGAGTTTCTCAAACACGGTACAATGGCTCAGTGTGTGTGGGCAGAAATCCGTGCTTTACGAAAATAAGCATCTCAGTCGACCTTGATTTAGAGCTCGGAGGCACATCAACACAATTACCTAACAGTGCTGCTGAAAACTACTGCCTGTGCTGGTTTACTTGGGTGTTTTAGTGTTGGCGTTCAAAGGAGCCCACCATAACAAAGACCCATTTCTTCCCAGTCCTTCACTGGGGTTAAGTATAGCTCACTGAAACACTTCTGCGTTATCACCGCTACCTTTTCTTTTCACAGGGAATGGTGTTTTGATCACTTGGGACCTTGATCTAAAAATGGTTATATTCCAGCCCTTCTGAATGCCCTGATGGCCTCAGTAGTGTTTGATCCGAGCACTTGCTAGCCTTTCAAGTCAAAGGCGTTTCTGTGCAGTCATGCTGTTTTCCCGCTTGAGACCCTAAACGTCTTTATCGGTTTGTGCGTGTGTCTACATCACTTTGGCTTACAGCGAGCCTATCTGGATCTGCTCCACGCACATCCATGCATTTCCCGGTTATCATTCCTGGGTCTGGAAATTCATTCAGGTGTGTCAGCTGTACGCATGGAGCTGTGCTGTGTTTTGGCCATGTGCGTATAGCAGCGGTTTGTGTTTGTGTTTGGAAGCCCATCATATGGCAATCATGTATGGGCGCATGCCAAGATGAATTATTGACTGACTTAATCAATATGCAAATGGATGCAAGCTGGGGAATGTTTAACCGCTTCATTAAATGACAAATCTGCGCAATCAGTCTCATTAGCTGGTGTGGGCTAATGATTTTTGGGGCTGTACAGCTCTGTGTTGGCTCATGCCTTGCTAACATGAGAAACATAATATTAACAAAGTCACAGTATACAGATTCCTATCCAGAAGTCCTATCCAGTCATTTTTTAGAGGCATTGGCGTTAATATGAAAAATGATTTGCAGAGTTTGTATAACATCAACACTGGAGAGCTTTTGCTAATTTAGATATTATTAGAACTTTTTTCATGCATAGAGGTTTTTAAAGCAATCTTGACTAATGTTTTTTTAAAAGCTTTGTATAGAGGCACATTTTGTGTCTGAATATTACGTAGACATTGAGATCGGCTCTTTTGACATGAAAATAAATAACTGCACAGTTAAAAAAAATTGAACTGATTTGGCTTAGCACAGTAATGCAATTTCACAGGCTTTTATTTAAGATTCATCAGACACAGATTATAAAGAAATTCTTTATTTTACACAAATTCTTAACCTATTACATTCAATCTATTATAATTTTAACTAATTTTAAACATATTTATTTCATTTACTTTTTATTTATTTCTCTGTGTTATTTATTTGTAATCAAATTATAAATGATATTCCATATTGTGTGTGGTTTATTATATTGATATATAAATAATATTTTTATATAAACAAATGTATCAAGTTTTTCCCAGTGATGGGTTGCAGCTGGAAGGGCATCCGCTGCGTAAAACATATGCTGGATAAGTTGGCGGTTCATTCCGCTGTGGCGACCCCAGATTAGTAAAGGGACTAAGCCGAAAAGAAAATGAATGAATGAATGTATCAAGTTTTAAATACGTTTCTTTATTATTTTGTTTGTTTATTTATTTTTGTTTGTTTATTTATTTATCTTAAAATGTCATGTTTATTTATTAATAATTTGAGTATTATATTTAGCATACAAGCTAAGTAAGCTCTACTCAATGCAATGCAAAATTTTATTTATGTGCATGTGTGCATCCGTGCGTGCGTGCGTGCGTGCATTTGTGTGTGTGTGCGGGTGTTTGAGAGTGGTTCGATTTGGGCTTTATGGAGGAAGCGTTTGTGAATTCAGACACTGTCTCAAAGTCTTGCATTTGTCCTATAAAGCGGCAGAGCAAAGCTTCTTGCATTTCTCTCTTTCTCTCTCTCTCTCTCTCTCTCTCTCTCTCTCTCTCTCTCTCTCTCT
>CAIGQW010024412.1:3170065-3194792 GCA_903798125.1 Danio choprae
TCTCTCTCTCTCTCTCTCTCTCTCTCTCTCTCTCTCTCTCTCTCTCTGTTTGTCTGCTTCTTCAGCCAGCATGAAGGTGACTGTGGCCAGTATTATTCAGGATTTGCATAGCTCTGTGTTTTGCTTGCTTTAATTTTCCGTTTAAGCGCAGCTGCCTCAGCAGGAGCTGTAGGATTTATCATCACTGGGTTCTGTGTAGAACAGCTTTATCACTGAAATGAAATTTATTGAAGAAGGGAAGGATTAGAGAGTGACACCCTCTTTTGGAAGAACTTTGTACTGCATACTTATGAAACTGCCACTTTGTCTTTTTTTTCTCCATGTGTCAGAAATGGTGAATGGCTGTATTATCAGTGTCATATGCTCCTATCCTTTTCTTTATTTTTCACATCAGACTCTTATGCTAAGAAAATGGCGGAAACACAGAGAAAGCCTGATATCTCCTCTTTCTGTTTGCAGAACGTCACTGCAAACCACAGAGTCAATGATGTCATCGCGACTGAAGATGGGCACCAGACCCTGGTCGGTCGCTTCATGTATGGCCCGCTGGATATGGTGACCCTGACGGGGGAAAAGGTGAGAAAGCAGTGAATATGAGTATGTTACTCGATTTTGTACATTGCAACACAGTTTTACAGTTTTGACTTGACTGATTTTACTGCTCTGATCAGTCAGAATCTTTTAATTAATGCTAAAACAAAATCAAGCATTCTTATTAGTAATTTATACAGTATGATTACTTTGATCTTGGTTTCATTTACTACACACACTCAATCACTTGTGACGTATAGTGTTTTCACAAGAAACCCAAGTGTCTTTAAACTACAAGTTTGATTTAACTTGAAATTGTGACATAAATATTTCACAATAATGCACAGTAAAATGTATTTCGCAAAGTAATAATCATCTTGCTGAAGTACTAATGTAAACATTATCAACTTAAAAAAATGTTAAAAGCAAGAAAAAAGTTAAATATTATCTTATATAAAATTTCAGATTCACATTGTTATTTTTATATATATATATATATATATATATATAATTACAACTATTACAGTCAATTCTACTCACTGCTGGGAAAAAAAGCAAAAGCATAATGGCTTCAAAATCAAAGAGTTCATCAAATAGCAAATCGAAATTTCCATAGAAATTGGTACAGAGCAATGTCACCGCTGCTGGTATTGACTACTGACATTTTGATGTCGTGACAACCCTCGTATGCCTCAATAATCTCCCTCCATCTCACTCGCTCCCACTTACTGTCTGCCTCTTTGTTGTTTGGTTTCTCAGGTCGATGTGTACGTGATGATCCAGCCACAGTCAAGTCGCTGGGTGCACTTAGACACAGAGGTGACCAACAGCAATGGCAGAGTGACCTACACCATCCCCAAAAGCAAAAAGCTAGCCGTGGGAGTGTACCCCATTAAAATGGTCGTCAAGTAAGTCAATGGGACTTTCAAAGATTACTTGTAATGTATCCAAAATGGCCTAATTTTGTCAGTGGGGATAATTTGCGAGGAGCATTCAGTTGGCACTCATAAACTCTCACCCCGAGAGCTGAAGGAGAACGACTGCTCGCTAAATTGAACTCGCAGATCTTGAGTTTGATCAAGAGCCGACACTTTGTTCTCCCCGCATCTCATGTCAGTGTTTCCTCGCAGGGGTGACCAGACGAGCGGCGAGGCCTTCCTGACAGTTTTGCCACGGGGGATGGAGTGCGTCGTCTTTAGCATCGACGGTTCATTCGCCGCCAGTGTCTCCATTATGGGCAGCGACCCCAAAGTACGGCCCGGAGCTGTAGATGTGGTCAGGTAACAAATACAGCGGATGGCTTTGTGTGTAAATGTGAGAGAGAGAATCGATGCTTTCATTTCATGCCATGGCAATATTGAAAAGAACCCAGGCTGCCGGTGAAGCACAATTGGATTTCATTTAATAGAGAGATAGCGGAGTGCTGATACCAGATATCAGATGGGGTTTGGGATTCGCAAATGGACAATCTTGGGTTGTTTCCCAGACTGTCCTTGGGCAAATTTACTGCTTTGTCAAATGCAATCTGGTGTTGGAGGACCAGGCGCCATGACTATCCAGGATTCAGTCGCCAAATGTTTATCAGCAAATATTACGCAAATGGTAAAATGATAGTATTTTGCCTGCAGGCACTGGCAGGACCTGGGCTACCTGATCATATATATTACTGGCCGTCCAGACATGCAAAAGCAGAGAGTTGTGTCCTGGCTTTCTCAACACAACTTCCCCCAAGGAATGATCTTCTTCTCTGAAGGGCTTGTGCATGACCCACTTCGCCAGAAAACTATCTTCCTCAGGAACCTGGTGCAAGAGGTAAGTCCTTCTGCTACCGTCTGTGTCTACATATATAGCATATGAGTCATTCCAGTCTGTCCTGCGGTACCTATTAAACTTTAGAGCTTGTAAAATATGAATATGCCTGTGTTGTGTAGTGTTTCTATAAAAGGGTGCACTAGAGTTTCAGAAATTTGCTCTTTTGAAGAAATGTACAACAGAAATTGCCAGATTTTCATCTGAACATGGCTAAGATAAAAATATCAGTTGAAATTTAAATAATATATAAAATAATTTTACTGATAACACATAACTAAATAAAATTTTGTCATGTGTTAGGGACCATTTTCTAAACATTTTGAATACAGATGAGAGTGTAGATGTTTATAATGTTACAAATTGCATTTCTATTTCAATTCTTTCATTTCTATTTATTACTTCATTAAAGAGAAATCTATAATACAATTAAATTAGAGTTTCTTTGAAAATCCACAGAAAATATTAATTAATAATTTCAGCTCTGGTAGGACAGATACGTGTTTCTTGAGCACCTCATCAGATATCATATTATAATATTGGATGTGATTTTACAGAATTTTTGAAAGTATTATTTCTGAAGCATCATGTGGTACTGACTAGATTGATGATTTTTATCAATATTCAGTTTTGCTTCAGAATAAACTACATTTTAAATTATAGAGACAAAGCTGTGCTTGTTAGTTAATACACTGTGAGTTCACGAGATCTAACAATTAATTACTTTATTTTCGTTGACGTTACTGTAATGTATTGTTTGTTGTTGATTTAGGTTAGTACAGTAAATAGAGGTACCTTACTGTAAAGTGTTACCATATTGTATGATAGGGTCCTGAAAATATTGTGCATAGTGGAAATGAACTGTGAGTTACAGTAGACACACTTTTCCTTATTCCTGTGCATCTCTTGGTCCATCTCGCACACTCACTTCTTCTGTCTCACACATGAGTAGTCACACAGAAACTGTGGTGTTTTCCCAGTGTATCCTCAGGCCGTCTATCACACTTTGCCCTTTCTCTCATGTTGGCAGTGTCACATTAAAATCAACTGCGCTTACGGCTCCATGAAGGACATTTCAGTCTACAGCATACTGGGCCTCAGCCCCAACCAGATATATATAGTGGGACGGCCATCCAAGAAGTACCAGAATCAGTGCCAGGTTAACTGACTTTTCATTCAGTTTCCGCCATAACTGGTCCAATATAGATCTAGTTTTCTCTAATATCTTTTCATATCTTGTGATCCATCACAGTTTCTGAGCGAGGGCTATGCAGTTCATCTGTCCTCCCTGCAGTTCAGTCACAGGGCCCGTCCCAAAAAGAGCTCATCGGTGCGAATGGTGCTTCGAAAAGGTTCATTCGGTTTGTCAGCCAAACCAGACTTTCTGTGCAAGCGAACGCACCTTCGCCGCACCATGTCAGTACAACAGCCTGATCCACCCATGACTCCAAACCCTAAACCAGAGCGGGCACAGAGTCAACCTGAGACAGATAAAGACCATGGAGGTGGAGGGGGTCCAAGTCATGCCTTGTGGGCACGGGCGTCCATGCACCGCGGCGACACCACTCCCTGACCCAACAGAAACATTGGAGCAATGGAAAAAGACAGATCGGTGGACAAAGCCCAGGTGAGCATTCGCACAAATCATATTTTTTGTCATTTGGCTTTTATGTAAAGATATTCTAGACCACAGGTTATCCATCAAGAGGCTGAGGTTCATTAGCACACATTTGCCACATGTACGCTCTACAGCTAAATTTGGTTGTCATTTTACCTTTTAGTACATGCTCAGATGAATCATTTACTGGAGTGGCAACCACACTCAACAGCATAATTAATGCATTATACGACTGCATTTACAAACATTCAGTGCAGTGTGTATAGAACCAAACTGAATAACTAGCTGTTAATAGTGCCTTTAAACAAAGTATAAGACTTATTTGTGTTTCCAGATAATGTTAGAAAAAACTGCCAATAATACAATATCCATGTACAGTACTAAAGTACCATGGCCTGCACTTGCTTATTTTATTAACTTCATGAATTGAATTGCTTTACTTAAACATAAAGATATATAATATTTTTTGGTTATAATAAGGGACATAGTAACGCTTCAAGAGCGCACTCTGCAAAGCCTTACAAACATTTGATTATTTGGGTCAAAAATACCAGCAATGTGTTGCTATAGTTACCACTGATATACATAGCCTTTGAATTGACCAAATAATTGACATAATTATTACAGTAGGACAAAATAAAGTTCATACATGCAATATTGTATTCCTTTGTTTAATTTAATAAGTAATAAGTATTGACCACATCATTTTTTCGGGTAATATTATTTCTAAAGGAGCTGTTGAGATGGAATTTAACTAGATTTAGGTAAAAACCCAAACAATACAAACATATAAATAAAACAAAACAAAAAAATCAGAAAAATATGTTATGTGTAATAACAATAGAATGACACAAGGAGGGGGCAAGAAGGTTGCTGGTTTGAGTCCTGGCTGGACCAGTTGACATTTCTGTGTGGAGTTTGCATGTTATAGTTTGAATAAACTAAAATGGCCGTCGTGTATGAGTGTGAATGATTGTGTATGGATGTTTCCCAGCTGGAAGGGCATTCACTGTGTAAAACATATGCTGGATAAGTTGGCGGTTTATTCCACTGTGAAAAATGAATGAATGAATAACACAAGGAGAAAGTACTGAAGATTTCAGCTGCTGACAGGGCTTTCACAGCCTTTCTACACCTCCCTTTTGTCATTTTATTTTATTACACATAACTTCATTTGTAAAAGTTAGTTTTCTTTTGTTTGCATATATGGATTTCTTTGATTGTTGCCAACATCTGGTGAAAATTTCAAGTCAACAGCACAATTAGAAATATGTTTTCTGAAAAAAATGGTCACCTGTTCAATGCTTATTTCCCCCAGCGAATATGAGCATGTATATTAAATGTGTATTTTTAATCGAAATTTCTATTTGTTTAAAAAGAAAAAAGCATGAATTACACATTAGGAAAAAAATGTCTACAGGTAAAATTCTTAGAGGATTGGAATCACCAAAAGCACCTTCACAGTGTAAACAGGCCAATAAGTAGTTCTTGTCTCTAATCCATGACACAGAGATTTTGTGTGGGAACAGAGGATGTATGTGCTTCATATTTGAATTAAATTAAATTTTAAATGAACACAAATCCAGTATTCTCACCACATCACAGTCACAAAATCTTCCTAAATTCAATCTCCGCACCACTCAATTCATAACCCGGTATTTGTATTCACAGACCGAGTATGGCCTAAACTCCCACTGTATCGTTTGTCTGCCCTCCTTGAGTGATATAGCAGCTTCGTCCCTTCGAATATGGAAAAAGTGATTAGGGACACTACCAGCACCTTGACATGCTTCTGAACATTAAATCCCCTCCTCCAGCTCCGGTTCATTCATAATCACAAATGTAGAAAAGGCTGAAGGATTATTAATAGAGCCCAAACCTCACGCCGCCTCATCTCCCATCACGCCGTGCAAATCTGAATGCAAATGTGCAACTGAGGGGCTTTTCTGCTGGGCCCGGTGATCCGCAAATAGAGTGCCCAGACATGCCCCGACTCCAGCACTCTTCCCTTTTCGCCAAATAATCTTAGCTTGATGAGATAGATGCCGTCCGTGGCTCTTAAGGAACTCGTTTGTAATTTTCTCTGATGATTTTCATAATGAAATAGATATTTATGTGGCCGCCCTTTGGAGTGTGGCTGCTGTGCAAAGCGTTTCTTAATTCACAATCTCTTTCCTCCTTCAACCCTGCAGCATCTTTATTCCTTCTGCTGATATCACACCATAGAAGATGAAAAAAATCCCAACTGAGCTGTTTAAAAAGAAAAAAAAAAACAAATACGCCTCAGTCAAGTGGATCTGACGCACAAACTCTGACCGTCCAATTTTGTACTTATTTGGCAGCAGGAGGACTCACTCACTTTAAAATTCAATTTCATCCATGTTTCATCCATCCGTGATGCTTTGAAAGGAGTGTCTGGATTTTTTCAGCATCATGCGAAGGATTTCTGGCATCGGGCATCAAGGAAGAAAGAGAATATCTGATAAGATCCTCGGAGAACACATCAAATTTCCTCACGCCTAAGCAATATGGAGGAAAAAGGGAGCGTGAGCATCCCGCTGCTCGGACAGGTGGCAGCACTGACTCTTGCAATAATCCCTCTGTTTTAATATTGCAGGCATTTGTCTGCTCTCTGGGCGGCTGTCTATGGCCCGCTTGTGGCCAGACGGACTTGCAAACTGTACATTAACCTTTTGTGGCAGTGTGGCGACCTGGCCTGAACTCTCGCCGCCTCTGTGTCCGTTCAGCCTCTCAGCCAGAACAGAGTCTGACAGCGATGGCCACTGCTGCGAAACTCAACGCCGCTATTTACAACCATGGCTGGATCTTCTTGTGCCTGTTTTTCACTCGTCTTGTAAATATACAGTAAGTGGAACTGAGGCAAACTGACTGTGTTTGGTGTAGTGGAGCATGGCAATCTGCTGCAGTGATCGCACTGTCAAAGTGTTTTCTTAATATTTTGGTCTTCTCTGGTGTAAATATTTAAACATTCTTAAACTTTAAACTTTATATTCATCGAAGTTAAGAGAAAATCTTCCCACAAAAACATTAAATAACAACAAAAAAACAGCAACAAAAAATATAGCCTTTTTTAACATTCATCACATAAATAAGATTGATTAGCTTTTTGATTTAATTTCTTTCTGGTTGATCAGCAGTATATTAAAATCCTTCCAGAAGGTTCATGTAACACAAAAGACTGAAGAAAGGGCTGCTAAAAATTCTGCTTTGTCATCACATGAATAAATTAAAAATGTATATGTTAAATATATATTCTAATTGGAAACAGTTAATTTAAATTGTAATAATATTTCACTATATTACTACATTTTTGTAGTAAATACAATTAAATACAGTCACAGTGAGAGACTTTCAAAAATAGTGAATACAATCAATACAGACACTCTAAGAAATGGGTTGTCATAACCCAATGTTGGGTCAAATATGGACAAACCCAACCATTGGGTTAAAATGTGTAATTTAAATGTAATTGAAATATTAACATTGGATTTGTCCATATTTGACTCATATTAAGTTAAGACAACCCAGCATTTTCATAGAATGTAGGAGACTCCCTGAATTTATTGATTTTGCTTCTCAAGTAAATTTATTGTAAGAATTTTATTTATTGTAAAATTTGTAAGAATGTTTCAATATTTTCCCTGATAACCAAAATGTAAAAAATGTAATTAAGAAATTATATTTTGTTGTTTACCATAAGGCCTCATGGTGGCGCAGTGGGTAGCACGATCGCCTCACAGCAAGAAGGTCGCTGGTTCAAGCCTCGGCTGGGTCAGTTGGCATTTCTGTGTGGAGTTTGCATGTTCTCCCCATGTGGGCGTGGGTTTCCTCCGGGTGCTCCGGTTTCCCCCACAAGTCCAAAGACATGCGGTATAGATGAATTGGGTAAGCTAAATTGTCCATAGTGTATGTGTGTGAATGAGTGTGTATGAATGTTTCCCAGTGATGGGTTGCAGCTGGAAGGGCATCCACTGCGTAAAACATATGCTGGATAAGTTGGCTGTTCATTTCGCTGTGGCGACCCCAGATTAATAAAGGGACTAAGCCGAAAAGAAAATGAATGAATGAATTAATGAATTAATGTTTACCATAACTGACCAAATTACCATTTCAAAATTTGCATTGTAAAGTGATTGTATTTGTCAAGATGTCATTGTGTCACATTAATCAGTTTCTATTGGTACGACAACTTGTGCAAACACACATTAATATTGTTTACATGTAAATCCATCTCACAGAGTATGATGGTCTTGTTGAAAAACATACTATATTAGTATTTTATACGTTACTTAAGGACAACCTTGATGTTACAATAAATTCATGTAAATAAACTCTGTTTATTCTGACTCTGACTCTGTCAGGTCACTATGATGTGTGTCCATATTGTTAGTTCTTGTAATGTCACAATTTCTTATTCTAGTTACTGATTTTTTGGTATTTTGTATGAGGCTGTCTATTGAAAATTGCAATTTCACAGCAAAAATATTTATTATGTAATTTTATTTTCTTGTATATCTGCCTGTAAATCTTTGTATTATCCTAGAGACTGTGTGAAAGTCTGATTATTTTGGGTCTGTGTGTGTGTGTTACGTGTATGCAAGCGTTTTTGTATTTATTGTATATATTTTTCATTCAAAGATCGTGCTGGTGGCCTTTTGATCCTCTGATATAGTCCAAACTGAGCCTGTAATTTGTGGAGATTTTATAGCCAGACTTTTTTCATTCTTTCTTGTGCTGAATTGTCAATGATATATGAACGTGTTTTCAGCAGATGTATATTAATTTGTCCGATATCTATATTCTCAGACGGTATGTGAAAAACTATTTTAAAAATTGTAAAGTATATTTATTCAAAACACAACTGTGCCGGTGGTCTCCGATGAGAAGCCTCTTGACAACATGCATATTATTGTGGTATTTGGTCCAGTCAGTCTATTTCAGTGGATGTGCTTCTGTTGGGCCTATACTGAACTGTATACTCACTCGACAATAAATCATTATAAATCCTTGATTTATGACTGTAAACTTTGGTTCTGTCAGCACTGTGAAGACATGTGATGTTGTGACCTTTTCTTTGACCGCTCTGAAAGGTGAATACAGCTCTGTCAATTCACAAGAAGCCAATACTGTAGGTGTTATCATGCTAATTTCTCTGTCAAGAGTGTAGGCGCTTTAGATGGACTGCTCCTATTTCTTAATATGTATGCAAATCCAAAACCAATCCACACTATCCAGTCTCTGTGCAAAAGAGTGTGTGATTTCTCACCCAAAACACACTAGTGGGTTTTGCCCGAATGCTTTAAACTGACAAATGTGCAAACAATAGATTTCCAGTGAAATTAACTTCCTCTATTCTTTCTCAAGGGACTTTTTTTTTTCTTGCAGGATATTGTCGCCGGTCTTTTAAAGTCAGCGAGTGAGCAAATGCTTTCCGTGACTGTCAGTATTAATGAATGCGCACTGCTTATTCTTTTGCATGGTATGGAAGTGGCCCTTTAATCACCGTTCACACACTTTAGCTGATTAATGCGCCAGACGTGTGCCGAAGAGGTCGGCATGTGCAAATTGTGTGAACGTATCTCAGGGATTATTGATGAGCCCTTTTTAATCTGTTGTTCTTGGCATGTCGGCATTGATGCACATTTTTGATTGAATGTGTCCTTATCTGTTCGGACTTGCATGGTAATTACTCTTCACAGATATTGCAGATGATTGCTTGGTGTATCACTAAAATAAGCGTTAGAATTATTCTTCTTTCCTCTGGAGTGCAAAGCAACATCTGTTTGTATATTTTGGCATCATTTGATGGACAAATGTCCTCTTCTGTCCCGTGCTTGTTTAAAGGGATAGTTTGCCCAAAAATCCAAAATATCTGTTAATTTACAGTACCAAACTTCATGCTGAGGATAGTTTGCTGAGGCTGTGGATTAAAGGTAATAATGTGGTAAATAATGATCAATTTCTTGTACAGACTGATATAGAATGATTATTTCCCTTCATAAGACCTCAGCTATTAATGAATAGTTTTGCCTCTGTTTCTCTCAAGCTGCTGGTAGCCATTCACTTGAAGTTTATGAATGACTAAGAACCACGGTGTCAGCTAAAAATCTTTAATATTCTACTAAAGAAAACAAGCCATCTCTATTTTGGATGACCTGAGGGGGTGAGTACATTAAGTTCAGAGAGAAAAAAAGTGTTTTCTATAGTAATCTATAGCTGCATTTCCATTACCCTTAAAATTATGCATTGAAATTGCAAATTGAACATAATAAAAATTTAATTTGAAATTAATTGCAAATTGAGGTGAAAAATGCATAAACTGTGCCATATATGTGGCAGAAAATGCTCATATGAGATGCTTTATCAGTTGAATCAAAAATGTCATATTTGGAATATAGACCTGGTGTACATGAAGGTCACTTGAATATTATTTAATGAAATGGCTATGCATTTATTTGGAGAAATTGGCTCCTGTTGATGCTCCCAGTGTTATGGGAGGCCCTATTGCACTGCACAACTAAATAAATAAATAAATAAATAAAAAGTTAAATCTGAATATGAAAATTCTGAATTCCCAGTTAATTTCTGAAATCACATACTAATCTCCCACAAATATCAATACTACAAATATATATATTTTACTCAATCTGACCTTTGAGCTTGTTCAGCAAAATTAACTCATCGTTTTTTCCAGTCATTGCATTTATTTCAGCAGAATATAATAAACATGAAGAAGGTCGCTGGTTCGAGCCTCGGCTGCGCCAGTTGGCATTTCTGTGTGGAGTTTGCATGTTCTCCCTGTGTTGGCGTGGGTTTCCTCCAGGTGCTCCAGTTTTCCCCACAAGCCCAAAGACATGCGCTATAGGTGAATTGGGTAAGCTAAATTGTCCGTAGTGTATGTGTGTGAACGGGTGTGTGTGGATGTTTCCCAGTGATGGGTTGCAGCTGGAAGGGCATCCGCCTAGTAAAACATATGCTGGATATGTTGGCGGTTCATTCCGCTGTGGCGACCCCAGATTAATAAAGGGACTAAGCCGAAATGAAAATGAATGAATGAATAATAAAGATGTTCTTTATTTCATAACAAATAATTCCCAAACACAGACTTGCGCAAGAAGTATAAGACATTCAGGGCACGATTAATATGTGAAATACTAAAGATGAGTTAATTCCTTACACAGCTCTCCAGGCTGTGCAGTCTGTTTGTTCAACTCACCTGTCATAGCGAGTCCTCTGGTCCGAGATGTTGGTTAGTTGAGGCAAAAATGGAAATGATTCTCTCGAGTGTTTGAGATATTATTCTGTTTATGGCTCATACTGCATTGGCTATAAGCAAGTTCAAAACAAAAAATTTTAAATTCATGTCTGAAGCCTAAGAAAAGGACAAATCCTGACAAATCCTTGCTTGCTGTCTTGAAAAATGCCATTGGGAAAGCAGAACTAGCATTTTCCAGAAACAAGTACCTAAACAAACCTCGAGGAAACTTCATAAAGACAGGATTACTCTTGTCATAATGCCACAAACCTTGTGCATAATTCCCTCTAGCTCTACTAATACCATACTTTCTCTTTCGTTTTGCTATGTTTGAAAGCAAAATGAAAAAGCTTCTGTTCTACACCTTGTTAAAGGGATAGTTCACCTAAAAATGAACATTTCTTCATCATTGTGCCTTTATGAATTTCTTTCCTCTGTTGAACACAAAACAAGATATTGTGAAGTATGCTTGAAAAGAGCAGCGACTGACATCCAATATAGGAACAAAACATTCCATGGAAGTCAGTGAAAATATTTGTCTTATAAGGTATCAGAGGGATTAATACAAATTTTGACACTTTAAACCATCCTAATCTGACCTCAGTTTTTCTTTTTATAGAAGCGCATTTTTCAAAATGCCATATCTGAAACCCTGCGAAAGAGAAATTGAGGCCATTTCGATCTGATATTAAAGTGTAGCTTTAATTTGCTAGCTTTAAAATGGAATAATTACACATTAGAGCCTTTTTCATCATGAAAATTGGTCCCAGCACAGCACTGTAATTTAGTTACTAAAATATATATATATATTTTTTTTCTCACTCCAGCCTTTTTATAGAAGCCAATCAAACCCTCCACGCATTATAGATATGATTCCAGTCAAGAGGGCTCTTAAGGCCAGCAGTTTCTTTGCAGTGCTTTCCCAGCCTTAACGTGTGGATTTGTGTGAATCTGGAGGTTTTTTGAGACTATTGTGTGACTTTGTGGATGATTTCGTTATGTGTACATGAGAGGTTTTGACCTGACACACCAAGACCCATGGATGGAGAGATTACACCAAAAGTATGAACACAAATGCACACCAGCATACTCTTGCACAAACTGTTACACACAGCAGGCTGTCTGTCAGAATTCATATCCTGCTACAGAACATTCTTGAGCTGCGAGGTCAAGCTCTCGACTCTGGGGACTAGTTTTCCAGTCACTGTTGTTCATGGGAAACACTCATTTAGTATTCAGTAGCGTCTCAATGCAGCAACAAAGGCACTGTGGAAATGTTCTAAATCATTGCTGTCTAAATGTTTAGGGTTTAGACATTTTAATATATGCAGTTGGGATTTTTTGGTTATTGTAATGTTGAAGAAGCGTATCAATGTGAACAGGCTTAAACTGGTTTCGTTTATCAGTGCTTGTGTTGTGTTGCGTGTCGTTTTGGATTTGTGTTGTGATTTTGTGCTTTTCTTTTATTATTTTTACAGTTGTATTGTAGTTTTTTGTCATTTGTTTTATTTTTGGGTTTTGGTTTTCTTTCTTTTTATTTAGTGAGTTGTTTTGGTGTTTTTTTATTTTGAGATTTTGAGTTTTTTTATCTTGCTTTAAGTTTTTGTTTTAACTGTTTATTTTGGTGTTTCTTTATGTAGTGAGTTGTTTTGGTTACTTTTCTTTTTTGAGATTTTACTTTTTGAAGATTTTTTGTCTTGCTTTAAGTTTTTGTTTTGTCTGTTTATGTTTTTATGGGATTTACTGTGCTTTGGTGTATTTTTGTTTAAAAAGTCTGTGTAGTTTAAGTTCTTGTATAGATTTTTGCTTTGTTTTCAATTCTGTTTGGTTTTGGTTTTGGTTTTTTTTCTTGAATTTCTGTACAATCTGCCATGTTTTCTTTTTCATTTTCAGCAGATGTTTTTACAAATACTTTTAGTTTTCATTTTTTTAGTTTTGACTTTTTATGCTTCTTTTTTGACTTGATTTGCTTTTATGTGATTTACTGTGTTTTACTTTATTTTTCTTGTTTAAACGTTTCTTAAAATCAAGCTTTTGTACAGATTTTATTTTTTGTTTTATTATTTTTGAATTTTTACAATTATTTTTAGTTATTTTTGTTGCTTTCGTTTTTTTGTTTTGACTGATTTGCTTTTCTGTGATTTACTGTGCTTTATAGTAGTTTTATTATTATTATTTTTAAAAAAATTTTTTAAATCAAGCTTTTGTATAAATTCATATATTTTTTTACTTCACTTTAGTTATTTTAGTTATTTACTTTAGTTATTTTTAATTACTTTAGTTTTTCTTGTTATGTTTGATCTATATTGTTATTTTGTCTGTATGTTTCTTGGCCTCTTTTTCTTTTATATTTGTAGTAATTTCATTTTTTTAAAACATTTAATTTCATTTAACTAATTGCCTACATTTGTGTTGCTCCTTTCCAGTCATTCGTGCTCTCTTTGCCAATAATGCTTTTTGCTCTTCTCACTGACAAACACCATAGTGGACTCTGCTTTCAACCAGAGCATCAATATTTAACTTTAATGTTATATCTTGTGGTTTTAGATGACATGGCCTCATCCACACTTAAAGTAATGTGTAACCTCTTCTATTACATGCTGAAAACATTGTGGTGAATCATTCAGATGATGATTCAGTCTTGCTTCCTGAGACAGCCCATAATTTGATATCATCTACCATCCAGAATGATAACTTACATCCTCAATTCCATCTACTTACACATGGATACTAGTCATTTCCATATATTATTTTGACATTTTTGAGTTACGATCGTAGATTTGTGGCACATCTGGTGTATGTAGGCTACTTTCATAACAAATCTTGAAGTCTGATGTATGAGAGGTAATTTATCAAAAAATAATGTGACTTGTTTATTTCTTTTTTCTCAATAAATAAGAAGATCCAATTGGCCAAGGCCCGGAAGGGCAGTTTGACCTGCCCCTGCTGTTGTTCCAGTGTATAAAAAGTCATTTTGGAGAAGAAAGATGGAGGGAAAAAAGTTCACAGTTGAAAGCCTCAGGGGATTTAGCAAAACATGTGACCGTTTTGGTGTCCCGGTTCAAAGCGTACACCATCCTCCAGCCTGACAATGAGGGTTAGCATGTACAGGCCAATCCCATTGACTGCCACGTTGATTCCCCAGAGAGAGGATGTGCACTGTGTACCAGCCTTGCTGACTGCATAATGATCAATATATTGTAGTGTTGACCACAAAGCAATGGGGCTGTTTTCACGTCACTCAAACCATTTATCATGGACAGCACGTTCTCTGTAAAATAAATGAATGAATGAGATTTGGACAATAATAGTTTCCCAACACCTTTGCTCAGGGCTAGCAGGGACTAGATGGGGTTTTTAGCTTTTTCTGTGTACTCCTATTTGATTCTTGAAGCTGGTTTATCCGAGTTCATTTGAGCTAACAATAAATGTTTTTTTTTTTTATGAATGTAAGATTAGCAAATGTGTGGTCTAGTTGCTTAATTCTTTTTCACACTGGTTTCTTTTTGAGAGGATGATTGCATAATATTTCTACACCATCTGCTGCAGAAGATGAGCCATTGTGGGTAAGAGCATATGCTGAAGCTGTGTGTATCTAGTTAGGCTTCTGGCAGCTAATTGTTTAACTGAACTTTTTTTATTATGTGGCTGGCTTGAACTGATGGAGGTTTTGTTTGAGTGCGTGTAGAATTTTAATTTTGCATATAGGAACGGCACTGAGTTCAGTCAGATAAAAAAATTATTGTGCATTATAGCTTATAAAGGTATAGTTCTCCCCAAACTAAAAAACATTTAATCATCCATTACTTATTCCAAACCTGTTTGCCTTACTTTCTTCTGTTGAAGACAAAAGAGGATAATTTGAACAAAGCTGGGAACCTGGAAAATACTTTTACTATGGAAGTAATTGGTTACAGGTTTTCAGCTTTTTTTTAAAATACCTTCTTTAGTAAAGAAGAAACCCATAAAGGTTTGGAACCACTTGAGGATAAGTAAATAGTCATACTGTTTGTATAAAAATACAATTTGTATACAATCATTACACTCTGAATAATGGTTATTTTCATAAAGAAGCCAAAACTATTGTTAACCTTAAAGTAAAATATACCTGTAGATGTTTCTTTTTTTGCCATCAGTGGTTCCATAATGAACTTTAGCAATCAAAAGAAACTTTCCAGTCCACAAGATTTTCTTTAGATTTTTAAAATGTTCTTCACACCAATTATTTTGAGAAGTTTTAATTTACATTTTCCTTACATTCCTTACATTGTGATCATGCATTTCTTGAATATCATCACGATTGACTTATTTCAATGTCAAAGTCAAATGGGCATTACTTTGATAAAGTAACTCCTGCTAACTACATTACTCTTGAAGGGATAGTTCACCCAAAAATGAAAATTTCCTGTTAATTTACTCCTCCTCAGGCCATCCAAGATGGTACATGGCTTATCCTTCAGTAAATTTTTAGCTGAAAGAAAATCAACCAGTTTTCCAAGATGATACAACATTGTGCATCTTGGTTGTAAAAACCACCAAGAATAAATTCTTAAAGGAATGTAAAAACCTTTCACATGTACAGTAGGTGAGAATGTGTTGGCTTGTGTTTTAGATTAGATTCAGTAATATTGTGTTTGCTAAAGCATTTATCTTGTTGTTAGGATAAAGTCTACTGCAGATTAAAAAAAAAGCTATGTGCAGATGAATATTCAACATGCTCTTAAGAGTTCTCAGACTTGATTTGACCATTACAATATGATAGACGGCTTATAACTATGTCTGTGGCTATAGACCCCAATTTTAAAAGACAACCATTCTGAGAAGGTAAGTGAAAGCAGCTGTTCAAACTTAGAAAGCACACACAAAAAAATACAACTTTCTGAGTTATGATGGAAAACTCAAACATGTCATAGAGTTTGTGCAGGATAAATGGTGCTGTTATTTTTCCAACCTGCTACCGAATGATATAGAAAGGCACAGGAGAGGGTGAAAGGCCGTTCACATTTTGGTTATTTTCATTCCAGACTGCCAAAGCCAAACACAGAGGACAATACATTATACCTGACAGAAATAGCCAACAGTGGGCTGAGAGTGTTTGGAGAGCCCACTTCTGTTTATAGCACCAAAATAAAAGCGGGAATAAACAAGCACCTGACACGTAAGTCACGCAGAACAGCGAAATGTGACGCGTCTGTATGGAAATCAGTTCGTATTGATTTGCACTGTACCAGCAAAACTAAATAACAGTGGCAAAGAGTCAACATAATAGGCAGAATTTCATTAGTTCTATTATTTGCTGTCACCCTCCCTGCTCTCTAAAGCAATTTGTTTGAGCTGATTGGTGATATCGGGATGTCTGTGTGAAGAGAATACTGAGACAGACTCATTGAAACACTAGGTAACCGAGAATGTAATTGCTTAAACTACACAGAATGGTCTTGGTTGCTGTCTTCAAACAACCTGTTTAGACCTGTAATTATTTGCAAAACATGCCAACGCAACCTGCTTCCTGTCAGCTTATAGATCAAGACATGTTGGTGTAGTAATTTTATGGTTCCCTCCCTTGTTACGCTCCTGGGTAATTAATGGATGATCACACCTTGACGATACACTAAATCAGGTGTGGAAAATTAAATCTACAGAATTAAGTATATGTAAATTTCATATTATAAACAATTAGGGAAGTTAACAAAAGAACATGTCCGATTTAGCCTGCTACTTTGACACAAAATAGTTTGATAATCCTGCCATCATTTACTTACCTTTTGTTCAAAACTCATATGAGTTTCTTTCTACTGTTGAACACAAAAGAAGATCATTTGAAAAATTCTGGTAGCTGACACCCATTGGCTTTCATAGTATTTTTTTCCTACTATGGATGTTAAAAGCTGCCAGCAACCAGTATTCTTTAAAATGTATTCTTTTGTCTTTTTAAAGGTTTAAAACCACGTGAGGGCGAATAAATTATGAGTTAATTTTCACTTTTGGGTAAACTATCCCTTTAAAGTACACATGAACTGGAAGCTTTGACTGTTTTTTTTATTTTTGTATTGTGAAGTAGTTCCTAGAGAAACGGAGTATTAAATGAGAAAACAGTGGACGTGGCTTGCTTTTTCTGCTGCAAGCTGAATGCGAGCTGTAGTAAAGTAGGCATTTCATTCAGAAAGATCGGGAAAAGGGTTTTAGAAGAGTTATTACAACCTAACAGACTCCTCCTCCTCACCATTTCTCTATGTTGTCATAACACTGGCAGTTGGAGGAACGTGGTTAAGTATGTAAACCATGCCCAATACTTAAAAATCACGTAATCTAAGAATTTAACTGAAAAAAAAACAAACTATTTTTTTTGTAGTCACATGCACAAATGAAATGTTCATTACAAGATGGGTAATGTGAGCTAACAAAATCATATGGTTAGTTTTGATTTCATTTGTACTTTAAATGATTGGTTTTTTTTTTCTTTCACAGTTTCATTGATGTAAATAATAGATTACATTTCAAATGATGTTGTGCTATATACTGTATGTGTTATGTAGACCTATTATTATGACATTTCTTTGCAAAGAAATATGCTATGATAATGGGCTTCTATTGAAAATAGGCACTGTACAAAGGTACATTATAGAAGTATTGTTATAGAAGAATTCTTCATCTACAGATCTTGTGAAGTTGAAAGTGGAGTTGAGTTTTGCAGTACGTCTATAATTAATGTTCTGTTGGCCTCTTTTGTGTGTGCATTTTGTACTGTGAAATTAGATGTCTCCTTTTTCTTATACATTTCACATGTTCCTTCCTGTCTCTATAAATGGTCTGCTTTTGAGCCCATCTCAAATAAGCAAATAAAAGCCACCATGTATTTTACAGGATGTCATTGATCCATGCTTTCAATCATTGAAGCAGTTGGATCATGACTATAGCCTGTCTGTAATAAATGCCAAAATACTGGAATGTTCCCCAACTGCCTCGAATGTGCTGTAGTAGGATTCCACCTCTTTAGTTAACTTTCACAGTTTTTCCAGTTCCCCTTTTATATTCAGTGTAGAAAGTGGTGTTACTGCAACTCAAAATCCTTCCTGACAGTTCATTCCATCTATGAAACAATTTAATCATGTTTTAAAGCACATTATAGCTCTGAATCTGCACTCCTAAAAATTTTGTTATGCCATTTTGGTTACTATACATTCTGGAAAAGCTATGGTGCTATTCGTTTTATACCTTAGTTCAGGCTTTGATCTGATTGGTCATAATGTTCTCCTGACTGGAGTCTTATATGGGTATTTGAAGGAAAATCAGTCCTGAAATGGTTCTGATTATTCTAAACCAATAGGAAATTTACTGTTTATCTTTTTATCACTCTTCACCTGCAGCACATCTCTGTTGTGGTGTATCGCAGGGCTCGATCCTTCAGTCCTATTTTTTTTTCATATAGTTCAATCTGTTTTTACTTTTTATACTGTATTTGGGTGTCCTTCCACTACCATGGATGATATCTGAATCTATTTTCCTTTTAATCCTACTGACACAAATGTCTTACAGCTGCTGTTGTTTTTAAATGTGCAGTATAAATAATAATTTTGTTTCATTTGAATCATTGGCGTGGGTTTCCTCCGGGTGCTCCGGTTTCCCCACAAGTCCAAAGACATGCGCTATAGGTGAATTGGGTAAGCTAAATTGTCCGTAGTGTGTGTGTGTGTGTGTGTGAATGAGTGTGTATGAATGTTTCCCAGTGATGGGTTGCAGCTGGAAGGGCATCCGCTGCCTAAAACATATGCTGGATAAGTTGGCGGTTCATTCCGCTGTGGCGACCCCAGATTAATAAAGGGACTAAGCCGAAAAGAAAATGAATGAATGCATGAATGAATCATTGGCCAGTAATCAAACTCAGTAGCAATGCAGCAATACCATGTTAAAGTATTTTCTTTTTGAATTAAAGAATATTTAATTATTTTATTCCTAAAAATACGACAAACCAAATGCTGGATATCTTTTAGGCTTATAAGCTAAAGCAATGAATTTATTCTCACTGTGAATAGATTGTAAAGCCTACATTTGACTCATTAAAAAGAAATTTAACTAATTTAGAAAATAAATTTAGAACTCATTTAACTAATTCTTTCCAGATTCTGACTGCGAGTTGCAAACTGTTTGAAATCACTACTGAGTTGTTAGAGAGTCAGTATAAGAATATGTCAGTTTTTTTACAGTGTAAACTGTACTAAACTTAGTAGTGATGTTACAGCACAGTGTCAGAGTATTTCATTATTTTTCTAAAGAAATGCAAAGTGCTAAAATGTGTATTTTGCATCTTTAAATGCAGCGGGGAAGGCATTTTTCTCTGAAAACATATTTCTAAAGGTGCCGTTGACTTGAAATTTTCCCCGAATGTTGGTAACAACCAAAGAAATCCATATATGCGAAGAAAACAAATCTAATTAGTTTACAAATTAGGTTATGCGTAATAAAATAAAATGATGCAGGGAAAAAGTATTGAACACATGAAGAAAAGAAGGTGTAGAAAGGCAGTGAAAGCACAGACAGCAGCTGAAATCTCTCAGTAGTTATTTCACAAACCTCTGCCCTTTTTCATTGTAAATGAATATTAGCTGCTTCAGTCCAACATCTACACTATCAGGATGATGAAGATGAAACCAGGGTGGGCAGTTCAAGACAATGATCCAAAACACAGCCAAGAAAACTCTCAAATGCTTTCAGAGAAAGAAAATCAAGCTGTAGAATGGCCCAGCCAATCACCTGACTTGAATCCAATAGAAAATACAAATTAAAGATCAGATTTGATAGACGAGACCCTCAGAACCATCAAGATTTTTACACTCTGTTGAAGTCTGTGAAAACATCACACTTGAGCAATTCATGTAACTTTGTTCTCCATATGAGAGTCGTCTTCAAGCTGCCATTACCAAAAAAGCTTTTTATATAAAGTATTAAATACGTTGCAGTAGTTCAGTACTTTCTCCTTGTGTCATGTCATTGTTATTACACATAACTCATTTTTCAGATTTTTTGTATTGTTATATTTTTATGTTGGTATTGTTTGGGTTTTTACCAAAATCTGGTTCTATTGCATGTCAACAGCTCCTTTAGAAATATTATTCCCAGGAAAAAAACATGACGTGTCCAATACTTATTTTTCCCACTGTACACGTTGTCATAAGCAAATTAGCTAAACACTGAATTTGGTTTTGTTAGTGAGTTTCTTTAAAAAATATATGAATTAGTGCCATTTGTTCAGAAATCAAAAAAAGGTTTCCATCTTTCATCTAATCTGTTTTACCAAGTTAACTTAATACAGTAGTTAGCTAGCATACATTAAGAAGGCTACAATACAATATCAGTATTTAATAAGTATTATGATTTTCATACTAACGATGCTATTTCTAAAGTCTACTGTAAGGCTGCTTTAAAATGGCACAAATAGGTATTCTGTCAGCTAAATATCAAAGCCTACTTCATTTATTGAAAATCCTAAAAGTAATAGCACATGCAAAACTATTCCTCAAATTCCCATCTTCTCACCATTCTCGAAAAACAATATGTGTCTAGGCTGTATTTGGGTCATTTAGCCGCAGAGTTCAACAGTACTGAAAGAGGCTAATCAGTAAGCTTTTAAGATGGTGAAACTTTGCTACATTGACCCGGTCAGCAACACAGCTGCCGTAGCAGGATCTCGTCCCCTGCCGTGCGCGGCTCTGGCCTCACAGAGCTTCAGGTCCAAGCAGATAATGGATGTTTCAAGTCCCACGACTGAAGCTTCTTCAATGGAGCCTAGTTCTAAGCTTTTCTGCTGCAGGTCTGTGAGACGCTGCATCCCTCTGGTATACAGACAGGAGCTCTACCACATCCTGCGCATGACCGGACCTTTGGTATGGCCTCAATTTTCCTTCTTTCACTTACTATTGTATGCACATCAGACTGAATATACTGATAAATTATGAATGTATGATTCATTGTATTAGCATAAAAGAAACTTTGGAAGTTTTATATCTACAGTAACCTCAGGAGGCAAAGAATAAATCTGCAAACCAGAAAAAAAGCAAGGAGGTGTCATTATTTCTTCCGTATGGCTCAGCGCGCTCATATACTTTTCATCTGCTGGTTTGTCATTGCAGGTTGCGTCGCGCATTCTGAATTATCTCCTGCCATTTGTCATAACAATGTTTTGCGGCCGCCTGGGAAACAGTGTGCTGGCTGGTTACGGAATGGCCTCAGCTGTGAGTTGATGTTTCAGTCTGTTTATTTGTTCCTCTGGAGTGTCGCATAGTTTTTTTCCCTTTGTAGTAAAAGAGAAACATTGGTTTATGAAATGCAAATGTTGGCACAGCATTGTAACATTCAGCCTTCAGAGGCTTGGTAAGCCTTTTGGTTGCGAAGCCGGTGTGTTGAAGTTCGGAGCGTGGCTGAGAAGTAGTTGATGCTTGTTATTCTGATTTACCAGACGATAAACATAACAACCGCAGCTACAGGTGGAGGTCTTGCACTGGCGGCTGACACGCTCATCTCTCAGGTATGAAAATATGAATGGATATGCAGTGCTGTATGCAGTAGCCAACATTTGAAGTGGATCAAAAATATATGAATTTTTCAAAATTGTCCTTGTTTCAAAAAGACAAGAATGGGTGTTGTTCAATAGTTTTAGGACAGCTTTGATGAAAGGTTTGGATCCACTTCAGATGTTGACTATACTGTACAGCAGTATAAAGAGCTGGGATTCAAAATGTCATTTAATCATGAAGCAAATCTTTTAAAACTTATTTATACATACACTCTGATCTATATTAAATTATGAAATTGGGTAACACTTTATTTGAAGAAATGTTTGTAAGTCTGTCATGAATTCTTGATAATCATGACATTACACATCATGAATATGAATGACATATTTTATGCATGCTTACGACAAGTGTCATTTCCTTATTTATGTCATTTTTAATGCAAAGGTGACATTGTTTGAGATGTCTTTGTTATGACAACTTGACATAAACAAATACATCACAGACTGTCCTTGTCTTTGTCTTCTTTGCACATAGCGGATCTAATGACACTTAATGGTCATTTTCATAAGCATGTGTAAAATCTCATATCATGACTATAAAGGTGGAATGTCTCATGAACACCCCCTTTAAGTAAAGTGTTGCCAAAATTGCAGAATAGAAAGCATTTTCACTGGTGGTCTTAAACCCGATCGGATTCTGAATTTGGAATCAGATGAGACATTTCAGGAATCCAGTGTCAATTTTACTGCCTTGTGTTTGTGTCAGACCTTCGGTGGGAAGAACCTGCATCGTGTTGGCATCATCTTGCAGAGAAGCGTCCTGATCCTCCTGCTCTTCTGTTTGCCATGCTGTGCTCTGCTTATCAACACACAACCCATCCTTCTGCTGCTGAGACAAGACCCAGAGGTGGCCAGGTGATTCATGCCAAAAAAACACAGACAAATCAAATCAAATGCCATGTGTTTGGTACAGTATTTAATTACGTTTCATCATTCATTCATTTTCTTTTCGGCTTAGTCCTTTTATTAATCAGGGGTCTCCACAGCGGAATGAACCGCCAACTTATCCAGCATATGTTTTACTAGGTGGATGCCCTTCCAGCTGCAACCCATCACTGGGAAACACCCACACACTCTCATTCACACATACATAATGGACAATTTAGCTTACCCAATTTACCTATAGTGCATGTCTTTGAACTTGTGGGGGAAACCAGAGCACCCGGAGGAAACCCACACCAACACGGGGAAAACATGCAAACTCCACACAGAAATACCAACTGACCCAGCCGAGGCTTGAACCAGCGACCTTCTTGCTGTGAGGCGACAGTGCTACCCACTGCGCCACCATGCCACCCTAATTACATGTTTAATACAATGTTAATGGTACATAATAATTACAATGTTATATGTTATTTACAATTTTTTTTAATTTCAATTCTGTATTAATATTTAAAATAAATAGTTTTAGGGAAAATGTTTGTCTATTATTATGTACCCACTGACAATGTGATTTCTGGGATATTTTTTTATTGCATAATAATTTACTCATTAAGTCATTACTGTGATATAAAAACAATAAATTGAAATCTCACAATTTTGACTTTTAAAATTAATTCACAATTATATTAGATAAATACACAATTCTGTGAAAAAATAGCAATTGCAAGATGCATCTTCATTGATGTAAGATATATTGTAAACTGTAAATTAAAATCAATTGCATCAAATAAATGCACAAAAGTCAGAATTGTGAAATATAAACTTAAAATTTCAAATGTATAATTTTGTGATTTTTACAGTAACGTTTGATTCTGAATTTCTTTTTCACAATTTTGAGGTAGACAAAACTTTTCCAATTAAAAAAAAAAACTGCTGGGTTGTTTTAAGCCATCTTTGGGGTCAAATATGGACAAACCCAAAATGTCACTTAATTTAAGGTAAAATATTAACCCAATTTGTCCATATGTGACCCATTATTGGTTTAAAGGAATACTTCTCCCCAAAATACTAATTCTGTCATCATTTACTCAACCTTCACTTGTTTGATTTTCTTTATTCTGTTAAACACGATGGAAGATATTGTGAAGAAAGATGAAAACCTGTAATTAGCTTTCTTCAAAATATTTTATTTTGTGTTCAACAGAATGAAGAAATCATAAAGGTGGCATATGTGAGATGAGATATAAGATTCTCTATAGTTTTCTTCTTTTAAATCAAACAAATTGTGTTGATTTTATGCTAAAAACAAGATCTTTTCTGTGGAGAAAAAGAGGAGATAGAAAATAAAGAATATATATAAAGAAAAGGCATCTTGTTTTAAAGGTGTTTTGATATCCATTAAAAAAAACAAGACAAAAATACCTTATTAAAATAGTGGTTAAAAGTCACCACTGACCATTAAAACACTGTGGGTTTAAACTTTGCAAGTGAGTCATAGCCTGTCAGCTCAACTCAAATAAACAACTGATAAAAAGCTTATGCTGATTGTTGTTTACTGTGTTAAAATGAATAAATCATTTGGACTAGACTAAAAAAAGAGCCATCTTTATTCATGCCAGTGTAAAGTTATAGACCTCAAGGTTTTGAGAAAACAAGAAGGCGTCTGCCATCCATATCTCTAGCAAACATACTTTGCAACTCCCCTTCCTAAATAAATGTTGACGATGTTGTTAAATGAGCCGTTTTAATGTGCACAGACACACGTTCTAATACTCCATTTAGATGCAAGCCAAGATGGAAATGACACAGCGCACCAGATTTATTCTGCAGCATGATAACTCACAGCTTTCCTTTTAAAATCATTCACGCTGCCTTGTCCTCTCTATATCACAGTAACAAATGTGCTCCCTTTCAGAATAGCTCAACTCTATGTGGTCTGTTACCTGCCAGCAGTCCCAGTGAGTCATAAAAAATAACATCATATTCCTCCTGCCAGTGCAGTTGCATAATTTGCATTACATATATATTTGTATATATATCA
>CAIGQW010024412.1:3206507-3220980 GCA_903798125.1 Danio choprae
TTCTTCTTCTTCTTCTTCTTCTTCTTCTTCTTCTTCTTCTTCTTCTTCTTCTTCTTCTTCTTCTTCTTCTTCTTCTTCTTCTTCTTCTTCTTCTTCTTATTATTATTATTATTATTATTATTATACAATCAGATTATATATATATGTTTTAAAGTGTAATATTATAATGGTTTTTTTATGCAAAAAATTACAAAGTATAAAGCAATGACTAAATTGCTGTTTTTTAACCTTATTCAGTACCTTGCACTGCCCAAATAATAAAATGATAATAAAACAAGGTTGCTATAGTTATTATAGTTTTCTTTTTTTTTGGAAATTGAATTACCTAATGTTAATTCATTTCTGCCCTCTTCTGAATAATATACTGTATTTCATAATATGATAACTTTTCAGGCAGTGAAACGTGCTGGAAGGAGTAAAATCTCTGAAATGACAGCTCCTGATAGTGTCGGAGTGAGACACAGAGAGGTACGTCTGTTGACTTTTACTTTATCTTAACACGAAACATCTCAGAAATCCTAATGTGTTTTGTATGCTGTCAGAATGGGGAGGAGTACATGACCGTGCGCAGAGCCGATCCAACCGTGGAGCCAAACGTGACTGGCATGGAGGAAAAGCCTCCAGTTCTGCTGTCCACCTCTCAGCTGGTCCTCAGGAGGGGTTTGACCACCCTCGCTGCTCTCCTCATCCTCGCTGGAGGGATAACCGTCCACCTCATTGTGCCCTTACCTCAGGTGTTTTACGGTGCTGGTGCAAATTTTACTTTGGACTCTAACTTTACCACAGCTTCATCCCTCATTCATTCCACTTTAGTGTCAATATGAGCTTAGAGCTGTAGCTGATCATACTGTAGATGCTACTGCCCTATACTGATACTGACTCTATTGGTAAACCTGCGTGACATCAAAAGCATGATGTCATAAAACGTAAAAAATGCTAATCGATTTGATGTCAAAACATTGGTGTCCATCCACACACTGATGCTTTTTTAACCACTAAAATAATGACACATAAATTATTATAATATGAGAAAATCTGAAAGTTTCAATTACATATGACAAACTTACACTGGATTTTGTGTCCCTATAATGCATGTAAAATACCTGGATGTCAAAATGAAAAACTTTTTTTTATGTCATTTTGACATCAAGTTTTCAGCTGGGAAATTAATATGAGCCCAGTAGACTGAAATTAAATCTGAACAGTTTCCTGGTCATAGTCACCTATGAAAATATACAATAGAAATAGTTAATACTATGGTCTTTTTGAACCATACTATAGTAAGGTGTGCTAAAACTTTGAACAATATTGAGTAATTTATTTATATTGTGTAATTGTTGTATTAACATAACATAACTATTGAATTCTATTATTATTATTTCAAGTATCTTACATAATTACATAATATGGTTCAAAACACGTAATATTTACTATAAATTACTATACTATAATTACTATTTTTTGCATGTGGCAAGTGTACTAAAATATTCAATATTAATGGGAAAATACTTATTTAGCAATACTTATGAGCAATATTTTGCTCATAGTAATTAATTCTCAATGAGAGCGACACGGTTAGCACTGTCGCCTCACAGCAAGAAAGTCGCTGGTTCGAGGCCCTGGCTGGGTCATTTGGCATTTCTGTGTGGAGTTTGCATGTTCTCCCCGTGTTGGCGTGGGTTTCCTCAGGGTGCTCCGGTTACCCCCACAATCCAAAGACGTGTGGTATAGGCATGTTGAATAAACTAAATTGGCTGTAGTTTGTGAATGAGTGTGTATGGATGTTTCCCAGTGATGGGTTGCAGCTGGAAGGGCATCCGCTGTGTAAAACATATGCAGGATAAGTTGGCGGTTCATTCCGCTGTGGTGACCCCTGATGAATATAGGGACTAAGCTGAAGGAAAATGAATGAATAAATGAGAGCAGAGTTTTTTTGTTAATATTTTTCCAAAGCCTTCTTAGCTCATATTTACAAAGGGTTCAAATATTAGTGGAGGGAAATACATGTGTACATAAAATATTCTAGAAAATATCTAAACATTTGTCAAATCTGCTGAAGCTTTACATACATACAGTACACTGTAAAAAGCTGGTTCCACACAATTCCTTCATATTGTCCCAACACAAATCAACTACGTTAACTTAATGGTTTTTACAAATGTAAGTGGATTGAACATAAAACATTTAAGTTGTCCCCAAAAAATACGTAAGAATTGTGTTGTTACAACCAATTTTAAATAAGTAGCTTGAACAAGCAGCAAAAGCAATTTTTTGAGTGTACAACAACATATACACTCACCAGCCATTGTTGTGTCATTGTTGTGTTGTGTAAGAAACTATATAAAACTGGAAAGCAAGACAAATAAGCATATATTATATAGTTCTAATTACTATTTGAAAGTATATATTTTTCTTTGGATTTTAATTATTTAGAAAATTATTTAGTTTATTTAAATTGTATTATTCCCAGCTGGCAGCAGAATCAATTACTGATGTATTTGACTGTTTTACTGAGATTCTTGAGGAGTAAGAACATCATAATCCATTACTTGTTCACCTTTTCCCCAGGGATTCATGGTCCAGAAAGTAATTTTTTCACACAATCACCTTGAACATAGCAATTCCCTTCTACTGAACATGTTCGGTTCTTATGAGAAAAGAAAATACCACAATCTGCAGGAGAAAAGAAAAGAAAATCAGAGTTGTATAGCCTTTACCTGTTTTACATTAAGCCTGTAGCATTACTATGTTAGCATTAATAAAACATATAAATTACAATACAGTCTTTTTGCATGTATTTTATATACTCCCTCATTTCATGCATCAAAAACCTCAGCAGTCTGTGAATAATTTATACCTGATTAGTTTGATAAAAAAATTAACATGATTAAAGGGATGTTTTGATAATCATTCAGGTGTAGCATGCACCCGTCATTTTAAATATTACATGTAAAATTTATTTAAATTAAGTAAACATAAAAGCAATTCAAATAAATAACAATAATGTCATTTTAAATTAAATATAGCAATTGTATCACACATCCCTTATTACAAAAAAATGATGATTTATCAAATAAATAAACGATAACTTAATTATAATTTGTAAATGTGAAATAGATAAACAAGAAATTAATATAGACAAGCTGCTGTCTGGTTTGTATTTACTTTTGGCATGTAACAGGACAATAAAACATTTAAAGAACACATCTTACATAATAAATAAATAAATAATTAAAGTAAAAGATTAAGAATCAAGCTAATCGCTATCATTCTGTCTAGCAGGACACAGATAGATTTCACACACACACATTCATGTGTAACTTGTTACTCATCACACATTTACAGTATTAAAATTCATGAGGCCAGCTTTGTGGGAACTCAAAGCAGCTGTTTCAACACATTTTCTTCTTTTCTTTCTTAGTTTTTTTTTCTTTCTCTTGAAATACAGCCAGACGTTTCAGCTTTGTGAACATTGCACGGGTTCAAAGATTGGTGCGAGGAGGATGGAAGGACATGTTAATGTTTGCTTCTGTCCTTAAAAAAGTAATCCTTTTTTGTAAAATCAAATCTATATGATAATCCAACACATTATGAGTCTAATGTACGTAGGTTTAGGTATTAGTTACTTATGAAATTGATTCTTGGAATCCGATTGATGGTTCACTGATTTGTTTGCGAATGTCTGTGTGACCGAGAATGAAGAAACAAATCAAAATAGATGTACAATTACAGTGACATTAACGGGAAAGGACGATTGAAAGCAGGTCGTGATGATAAACAAATGCTGGCTTTTGAAATGTTAAAGTCATATTTGTGGCTCTAGCTTGAACACTGAAAGAGCAGCTGCGTGAGTCATGAAAAGCAGAAATGAGAGCTAACGTGCAAACAATGCGCATAGCATGCAACAAAAAAAGTCATTGCAATCATAGGGAAATTTAGCCCACAAAAAATCAATGATATTAAAACGTGTGCGCACGCTTGTTTATGTGGTTTTACAAGGACATGTCTTGTGTCCTCATAAATCTAAATGCAAAAGGCCTCATAATTCAAAATGCTTGTGGCTTTGCCACAGGTATCATGTGAGGGTCAGGTTTGTGGGTAGAGTGTAGAGTTAGATAATATAATAAGCATTTATTGCAGTATAAATTTCATTACACCTATATGAAGAGTCCTCCATAAACCCTATTTATGTGTGTGTGCATGTTTATGCGTGTGTTTTTACATGCATAGACTTTTAAAGAAAGAAGGCTCCATTTATTTAAGCAAAAATACTGTAAAAACAGCTGTTATGAAATAATATTACATTTTGAAATATCTCCTTTTCTGTTTGGAAATATTTTGCACAAATGATTTATTTCTGTGATAAAGCAATTTTTACTCCAGTATTGAGTGTAAGATGATCCTTCAGAAATCATTCTAATATGTTGATTTGCTGCTTACTTCTTACAAGTTAACAGTCGTCTTCGTTCGTTCGTTCGAATCGTTTTGAGAATTATGCAACAAATGTAGAAGTGGCCATTGCCAATTAAAGGATTAAATATATTATAGTTTATTAAAATAGTATTCTCTTTTTTTGTACTTTTAATTTGAGGAGCTACATATAAACTACCACAGTACTACTACGAATAAATAAAAACAATTTAATATCTGATGATCTGGTAAAGGTTCTATTTGTGCATTTAAAAAGTCTTAAAATGTATATTTAGACAGTTTCTGTGATTGAGGCATATGGGCATCATGTTGAGGCAAGATTTATGTACAGTTTTCAGCATCTTTTGTACTATTTATGTACAAATTTGTACCTTGTAATACTAGTCGGTATCATAAATGCGCCCAAACAGAATCTGCAGATTTTATTAGCTATTTCTGCACAGAATTTTGTAAAAAAAAATAATAATAATTGTGAATTTATGCTTTAATTATTTTGAGTGTATATGAGCTGAAAACCTATGACTAATGTTTTTTTAAGATTTATAATGCAAATTCAATTAGAACCATTGGTAAAACAAAGCTACTCTAGCTTTCTCACATACATTAAAAGACTTTACATCTAAACATTTGCATATTATTCCATAACATTATTGAAATTAATACTAAAACTGAATAAATATACACTCAAAAAATGACTTTTGCTGTTTGTTCAAACTATTTATTTGAAATGAGTTGAAACAACTTAATTGTTTTATGTTCAGCCCACTTAAATTTGTAAAAACGATGAAGTGAACTTAAGCGATTTGTGTTGGGACAACATGAAGGAATTGTGTGGAACCCAGCGCCTTTTACAGTGTATATTTACACACATTTTAACAACTACATAAACAAATGAGCCCAAAAATCTGTGAGGTTTTCTGTGGATTTCTGCAGGCACATAAACCATTTGGGCCTAAAGGGACTAATATGCACCCTTTTGGGGTAAATAAAATAAATGTGTACCTTTTTAATGTCAAAGTGACAGCTTTTGTACATTCAGAGAGTGCAGAGTTCACTAGTAAACATTCCACCAATCTACTGTATGATTCAGCAGATTTTAGTCGGGCAGCTCCATTTTTAATCATTGACAAGAGTGAAAGCGAGGCTATGAAGAATAGAAGTTCAGTGGATTCAATGGATTTTAATCTTGTTTAATAAATGTTTAGCTGAGAACTTTTTTTTCGGATAAAAAAAAAAAAAAACCACTCCTCAATCAAATTTGAAAACTGAAAATTGCATGCCGTTGTAAATGTTGTCACTCATAGCATATTTCCATCTGGGTTAAATTCAATATGATGTCTAACTTGACTAAAGTCTATAAGTAAAGTAACAATAAGTAATAATTAACACTTAAAAAGAAATGAAAAGAGTCACTCTGTAACTGTGGTACTGTACAGTATGTGTTACATAGTTAAAAGGATAAGTATTATATTTAATATAAAAAATGTGCTTATTTTTCCTCTGTAAAAGAGTCTCTGTAAAGTCAAGACTGTAGAGATACAGCAAACTAATGTCTCGCTATAGTAAAGCTTTGATTGTAATCAAGGTAATATGATTAAAATTTCCATTAACATACAAACAAATCGTGTATGTGGTGTCTTGTCATACACACTAGTACTGTGTTTTTGTATAGTAATTTTTCAGTATTGCTGCATGTTTAACAAATGTTTATAATGGATGTTTGCTAAAAAAGCATGATTGTAGGAGTTTTCAAGTTTTAGTGGTGTTATTCACAGTATGTGGGCATCAGACATAGACACTTGACTAATGATAACAGACCCCTCTTAATACGGTTTGATTTATATTTCATTTGTGTTTGTTAGTGTGTTTACAGTAGTAATTATAAACATATGTGTATGATATTTATATGCAGTCACATCAAAGGTCTGTTGGAAGTACTTTAAATCAGAAATGCTTTTTTGTGAAAATCATCCTCAAACTTAATCCAGAGTTTACATGTATCATATGTATATTTATATATATATATATATATATATATATATATATATATATATTTTTTTTTTTTTTATAGTTAAATTAATTATATAACTGTGTGAGCGTATGTGTGTGTGTGTGTGCGTGTGTGTGTGCGTGCGTGTGTGTGTGTGTGAGAGAGAGAGAGAGAGAGAGAGAGAGAGAGACATATCAGGACACAAATTTGTATAATGATATAGGTATGACAGATACTACAAGGAGAAGGTGACTTATAAATAATACAGTATGTGGGTTTTTTTTAGAACGTAAAAATGTGCTGTTTTCTGTGAGGATTTGGTTTAGGTATAGGCTTGGGGTAATATGATAGAAAATACAGTTTATACAGTATAAAAACAATGGAAACCTATGGAATGTTCCCACAAAAAAAGTGTGCGTGTGTGTGTGTGTGCAAGAGAAATGAAAAGAGTGTTTCAAACATAAAAGCAAAAGTGCAAAGCAGTTTTACATAATTTTATTTTCCTTTAATGCATTTATCATACAATTTGACCATGACTTCCAAAAGACACCTACTAAAATCTCATTCAGTGTAACGACATTTAACACACCCCAAACATTTTCTCACAATTTATCATTACTCTAATGTACTTTTACATCCCATACATGCTGTCATTAATCAACTTAAAACTGGATCTCAAAAACAACTGATTGATCTCGTGAAACAATCAATCGTCACACAATGCAACTTTCTGCCAGGACTGCAAACATCCTCCTCCCATCCTGTGGATTAAATCAAAGCGTCATTGTCTACACCTCGGTTAATCGGTAAGCCTTCAAAGGTGCTGAATTTGGACCTGGGGAACGAACAGCTGTAGAAGGGCCTCTCGCAGTCTATGAAGCAACACACGGGCCCCTGACAGTGACTTGGAGGATCAGCGCTGAGAAGAAGATCATGGACGTCTCCAGTCCAGGAACCGACAATTTGTCAATGGAGCCCAGCGCCAAGCTGTTTTGCTGTGGTTTCATGAGGCGTTGCATCCCTCTGGTGTATCGAGAAGAGCTATACCACATCCTGCGCATGACGGGACCCCTGGTGAGGCTTCTGTCGCATTCACTTCATGATAATATGCTACGCTTGTCCTGTGTGAAAACTGAGCGCCACGAGAGAAATGTAGTGGCTTTGTGTGTTTGGGTGTAGTCTGTCTTCATGCATGTCTGTTTGAATGGAAATTAATCCCCGATGATTGGATATTTGATTGTTAAATGCTTGCATAATCTTGCATGATATGCCTTCAGTCTTGCATGCAATAAATACCATATTAAAATATGTCTGTCTGTCTGGGATTTTCTAAGTAGATCAGTCGAAGTGCACAATAACCTATTATATGATCAAAATGGCTTGTTTTTATGTTATTTTAAGTTAATTTAGTAAGCTAATCAAGTTAATTAAGTTATACAAAGTTAACTCGACATAAAAATTGACAAAGTCAGTACGTTACTTGAAAAGTTAACTTGAGTCAACTTTTATGTTTAATGCAGCAACAAATCTTTACACTTTTACAGTGTAATTAGTTAGTGTAAATTTCATTATATTGGGATGAGAAGAGAACAAACTAATGCAGGGTTAGATGTACAGTAGCACACATGGATTACACAACATTTCTACACATTCTTGCATAACAAAACTTACTATATCAGCCATAAGTTGCCATATCAAATATGTGATACTGGACCACAGTCTTACGTTGCACATATATACCAATAGCCAAAAATGGGTCAAAGTTACAGATTTTTCTTTTATGCCAAAAATCATTAGAGTATTAAATATTGACTATGTTCCATGAAAACATTTAGTAAATTTCCTTGTGCAAATTCATCAAAGTGTGATTTCCTCAATATTTCAATTTTTTTGCAACCTCAGATTCCCGATTTTAAAACAGTTGTATGTCAGCCAAATATTATCCTATGCTAAGAAACATCAGTTGAAAGCATATTTATTCAACTTGACATATAGCTCTCAATTTCAATTATTTACACTTATATACACTTAGAAAAAAAATTAAGCCAAAGGTCAAATATCTTTATATTGAATAATAAATATTGTTGTAAATTTAACAATAGCAAAAGCACATTTCTGACTGAAAATCATTTTTCATCAGACTTTTTAGAGTTTGGTCATATTGAGGCAAATATGATATTATTTTAATTTCCAGACTGTTATTTAGCAGTATAGACAGTTCTTTAATGCTTTAAATGTCACCCCGCATTTTGAGTCCACGCTTAAAAAATAAAAAGGTAATATATACATTCCATACATAGTTTGTCAAGATAAGTTCAGGTTTAGACACATTTTTTATGTACTAAAAGATGCTGACAGTTAAGAGGTTAATGCTTCACCATCTAGCAACAGACACGAACCAGTTTGATATTTCAATTGTGCATATGAGACACATTTTTAAACTGCTATTATTAGAACTATGCTACTTTTACATTTGCAATTAAATTTTTTAAACGTCTCAATGTGTTTCTTCATTTATTTGACAACATTGTTTTGAATCATGCTATATGTGTTGTGATCATGGTCATCACAAACAAGAGACCCTGGTTGCATTAAAACGAGTTTATTAATCCATAAAAAACATCATTATTTAACCTTTTGAAATGAACGAATATTTAATTTTGTCTTGTATATATTATATTGTTAGATTAGATAACATTAAAAGCTGTCATAGAGTCATGTCACAGCTTACTTGCATCATTTTGGAAATTTTAAAAAAGTATAATAAATTTAGCTCTGAACCCCATTTGGATTCACACAAACTGAGAAAGTCAGAAAGTGTTGTTCCCCACTTGTCTTTGTTTTTTGTCTGTGGGACTGTGGACTTTAATAACCCTTTTCCGCTTGAGTCCAGCACTTTCATCTTCGTTTTGAGCTAAATATTTCTTTGTTTGTGTTCTTAGCTTG
Organism: Danio choprae; assembly: GCA_903798125.1. NCBI lineage: Eukaryota > Metazoa > Chordata > Actinopteri > Cypriniformes > Danionidae > Danio > Danio choprae. Next base: position 3,215,875 of record CAIGQW010024412.1, read on the forward strand.
TGTGCCGGTTCCTGAATTTCCTCCTTTTCTTTGTGGTGACAATGTTCTGTGGCCGCCTGGGGAACACTGTGCTGGCCGGTTACGCCATGGCCTCAGCTGTAAGTCTGCTTAGGTCAAAGTTTCTGCTGGACGAAATGCGCACTGACAATGTTTTAATATGTGCGATGTAGTTAGCAATCATTTACAAGCTTACAAAGAATGTCTAATGCATTTGTTTTGCAGACAATTAATGTAACAGCTGCAGCGACGGGGTTGGGACTTGCTTTGGCATGTGACACTTTGGTATCACAGGTGCGTTTTATTATACAAACAGCACTCCAACTGACTATTAAAATAATAAACCAAAAGCCCAAATAAAGAAAAGCTGACAACAAAACACTTTATTAGTCTCTTTTTTGAAACACTTGAAATGCTCTCTGAATAATCTGGTGAATTATAAAATATTTTTATATTTTGCCACTATCCTTGAACCCCAGAGTTTGTACAAAAATCACAAATATTCTTTTGCACAGTATGTGTTGTTTCATTTTTCAAATAAACATATATACGTTGAATGACAATGGCATATTATTTCACCCATATATTGAAAAAACTATTCGCAGAATTTATTTGTACTGTATATGACATAAAGTATATGCTGTTATTTTAATATGCATTTAATATGCTTTCTATGTTAATAAAAACATTTTTGAGATATCTTTGATTCATATCATGTACATAATACTGAAATGTGATGAAGAAAACAAATTCCACTGATTAATTGCTAGTAAATTACACAAATAGTTGCACATTAATGCACATAACACATTTTTGTATGTGTTTGCTTGTAAAAAGCAGTCCAGTACAGTTAAAATAGTTTTAATTACAACTTATAATAAAATGATAAAAATATAGTAGTGTATTTAAATACAGATTAATCCTTGATGTATTGATTTTTGAACGCAACCATATATTTTAAAAAACTGAATAAAAATTATTGTTTAATAATAAATAAAAAATGATAATAAAATAATAATACAGTTAAAAGACCACTTCAAAATTATTATGTCTTGTGGATGTTATAGATAGAGGTTTTGAGAAAAAGGCAAATTAGTGTTTCACTTTTTTATTTTTAACTGCTGACAATGTGTGTTCAAATTTTCAAATACTATTTTTATTTAGACTATTTATTTGCAACAAAATAACAACAGATCAACATAAAATATAAATAAATATTGGACAAAAATATCTAAAATATATATATTTTGCATACATATATATAAATACTGTACATGCATAGTATAAAAATACATCGCAAACACAGAGAACCAAAACCAACTTTGGATTGGTCTCTTTTTAATTTGAAGCTCTTTACCAAATTAGATACATACAATACATTTCCAAAACTATACCTTTATTATTATTATTAATATATTAGATTTTTTTGGTATTGCAGAAAATGTATAGTCATATAGTCATTTTGGTATATGTTGATTTTGGCAAGTGTCACACCTTGGATATTTCTCTCAGACATTCGGGAGCAAGAACCTTCTCCGTGTTGGGATCATTCTGCAGAGAGGCATCGTAATTCTAACACTCTTCAGTTTGCCCTGCTGGGCTTTGCTCTTGAACACCCAACCTCTCCTTCTCTATTTGGGACAGGACCCTGAGGTGGCCAGGTAACCTGACACTCTTTAACACAGACATACAAGCAGACACAATTGTAAATATGGTTTACGAGGACTCTCTCATAACAAAACACTTGTTATGTGGCCTTATTACACGACTGTTTGGAATAGTTGATTCTGATTGGTCAGTCACGGCATATGTTATTCCAAGATAACAACTGGAACCAAACACACAGGCTCATCCTAGTACTTATAATCTTCTTTACCATCAGTGAATACAATCACATCCATATTTATACACTTGTCTGTCACACAGCTGTTTTTGACTCAGCTTGTCACAGCTTGTGACTGAATAATATGTAGGTTAGTGTATGCTCCATTCAGATGTTTTCATTCCTGTCAGCTTTGCCTTTAATTAAAGAATTAATAATGCGGCTCAGAACAATGTTTTGTTTCTAATGTTTACGGTTTGTCACAAGTAGTCATGTAAACTGCTGGCAATTAATTTTCAGAGGAAGTTTCTAAAGGCGTTGCTAACAATTTCTTGCTAAAAGTTACTGAATGACTTTGTCACGCCATCGCGTGAAGTTTGGTTTTGTAGTTTGGGCCCCAAACAAAGTGTTTTGGAATATTTGTTGTATTTTTGATCAATTAAGTTTATTTGATTAACTATTCAAAAACCAGTGGATATTATTAATGCATTTATTGGGTAAACTACTTGCTACTCTTTACTGTCATCCAATGTGTTTTTGCTCATTTTCATTGCTTTGTCACTTTAACTGATCATGAGCAGCGCTGCAAAAATAGACCTGATGCTGAAATGATGGCTGCTTCTGTGTACAGTTTAAAAGTTCTAATTTGTTAATATGGGCACCTAAAAAAGAAGAAGTGCTGCTTATGCTCTTCCTCTGCTCTGTTAGCGTGTGCAGTGTGAAAGAGGTGTTAAGCCTGTAGTCACTACTGATCTTTTGATTTGAGTCACTTTTTAAAAGTTGCTAAAAGTAGCCAAATGAATATTAAACATTGCTAAATTTGTTGCTAGGTTTATTTCAAAAAGAAATTATTGCTAGGGTAGTACGAAAGGTTGCTAAATCTAGCAACAAAAAAAGAGGCTAAGTTGACAACACTGGTTGTGTAATAGGAGGTATAAAGTACAGCCAGGCAGTTCACAGAATAAAGCCCTTCTGTGATAAACAAATGTATTTTATCCCCTACCCCACAACCCGATCCTCACAGGAAACCTAAAATTTTGAATGTCAAAAGACCTTGTTAAGTATGATTTCTAAGCGTTTTAAATTACAAGGATACAAGGCATGTCTTCGTAAACCATCATTTCATTACATTGTCATTATACAATTTTTACACACAAACACACACACACACACACTGAATACATGTAGACTCATATTGACTGCTGAATGCTTGAACTGAGTATTGATGCATTGAGAGCTCACATCTGTCTGTGATTTTTAACTAAAATCTCTCTCTCTTCCTCTCTCTATCTCTTTTGCTCTCTCTCTTAGGATTGCACAGCTTTATGTGGTGGTTTATTTGCCAGCAATTCCAGTAAGGTTCACTAGTGGATGATTATGGGTTGCATTTTTAGCTTAGATGAACTTAATTATTTTGTATGCATTGCTGTCCTTCCTCATGTTGAGTCTGTCATGTTTCTACACTACAGGCCATGTTTCTGTATCAGCTGCAGCTGTCATATCTTCAGAATCAGGTACATAAAATATACATTTGAGGAACTGAATAACCCAATAAATGCATTCAGTTGTTGTATGTGGTTGTTGTAATATTTATGAACCCTCTATAGGGAGTGATCAAGCCTCAGATGTACGCATCTGCTGTGGCCAATGTTGCCAATGTCATCGCAAACTATTTTCTGCTATACTGGTGGGATTTTGGAGTTTAGTAAGTCGAAATATGTTTTGCATATTTTTTTTATTTGCATATTTATTTTTTCATTTATACATACATACTTTCCTTGGTTTTAAATTTCAGCATGATACTTTTTCTCCTGTGCATTTTTAGTGGATCTGCTGCCGCAAACACCTTTGCTCAGGTTTTTAATTGTTTTGCCCTGTTTTGTTTCATTCGCTGGCAGAAGCTTCATGAGAAAACTTGGGGAGGTGAGTGTTTATGTTAAAACAATTGCTTTAAAACTGTAAGTTTGCAAAGCTAGTGACCGTTTAAAATTACTAGTTAGTTTAGTCATTCCACTTAATTAAAACTTATTATAGTTTTATAAAACTTATTATCTACCCATTATAACTAGAAACATATTTGAACTAAAAAAAAACTACACATTAAAAGATCTGCTACACTAATAAAGGTTTGCCACACTACTGCTATTTCTTGACTTAAAAAAAAAAAAAAAGAAGCTTACTGAACTGATTGCTGTCTTTAATATTTTTCCTGTGATGATTCCTGGGTCATGACACCCCTGTACAAACTAAACGACAAAAGCTTCTGTATGATTTCCTTTCATAGAGTTTGGGTAAAATACTTGCTCTGTGGCTGATTTCTTACTGTTTTCCTTCGAAAGGATGGTCTTTAGAAGCCCTGCAGGACTGGGGCTCATATATGAAGCTGGCAATCCCCAGCACACTCATGACCTGCTTTGAATGGTGGATTTATGAAGTTGGAGGATTCCTGGCTGGTACATTTTATTGTTATAATACATTATTATATATTTTTTAATAAAATTAAAAAATTTAATTGAACCAACATTTTTATGAGTAAATTATTTCATAATTTAAATAAAACATGTACTTATTTTATTTCAGGCAGTTCTCAAAGCATTTAATATCTAACTAACTTTTTAAAATGTAAATAAAAAATAATACAAAAATATGTAAACATATATAAAAAAACAATAACAATGACAAAAACACAATAAATGCACTAAAACTATATACTATACTGATGTCCAAATGATGCAAAAGAAATCATTTTAAAAAGTAAGTAAACTTGTTGCCCTAAAAGCGACAAGTTGAGTGTATACTGAAACCGTAACTGGGAACTGTTAAGTTGACTTAATTTTTATAATTATGCACATAGTTCGTTTGCTTAATTATTTTAAGGCAATGGGTTTACTCGCCTTTATAAAGTAGTCAACTAATCACTTTAAATCCTTTTTTTTAAGTGATTAGGTTGTTTTTTAGATATTTTTTTACAGTGTAAGGTTAACTAATCACTTTTACCGTGTAGATAAGTATAGGATTCTGCTATTTATCACCATATTTCTGAACCATCAGCATATAGTGTAGCAATTATAAGCAGATAAAACCAGCAGTTTGTTAAATAAATGCTTAAAGTGAGATATTTTTAAACATTTTTCTTTATAGAAAATAATTCAGTATTTGCCAAAACTAAATAAAATATGCACAAATGCAGACATATGTCAGACATATAATAATAATAATAAATTGAAAAATAGTCTAATAATAATAATAATAATAATAATAATAATAATAATAATAATAATAATAAT
>CAIGQW010024412.1:3244767-3260427 GCA_903798125.1 Danio choprae
GTGTGTGTGTGTGTGTGTGTGTGTGTGTGTGTGTGTGTGTGTGTTATTTTTAAAAAGCATTTCTTCGTTTGGCGCAATTCCCTCTTGTTTGACCGCATGCATGTGATCTAAACCTGACCAAAATTGCAACATTCCTCTGTAGCTATTGCAACAATTGCAAGAAATGATCATGAGGTTTGAACCTGCTTGTACCTCAGCAATTGAGCATTATTATGCACTGTGGGGTTGTGGCCGCTGACTGGAGACTGTAAACACATGGTTGGGAAGTCTAGTCTTTTGTCTCCACAAAACCATGAGCTATCATTAATCCAGTGCTCCTGACCTCGGCAGCTCTGTGAAATCATCAGGTGGATTTGCAGTGATGCAGAGCTGTCTCCTCTAAGGATATAGTTAGACCTTAGAGATTATAATTTAGAGTCATATTCACAAGATTAACGTTGCTTTTTAATGTCTTTACATGAGAGCCTAATGCTTTTCACTGTTTTTGCGAGGAAACCCATGCTTTTTTTAAGTGTACGTTAATTGCTAGTATAGGAGCTATATTACTTTCATTTAATTCATTCATTCATTTTCATTTCGGCTTAGTCCCTTTATTAATCTGGGGTCGCCACAGTGGAATGAACCGCCAACTTATCCAGCATATGTTTTACGCAGCGGATGCCCTTCCAGCTGCAACCCATCTCTGGGAAACATCCATACACACCCATTCACACTCATGCACTACGGACAATTTAGTCTACTCAATTCACCTATACCGCATGTCTTTGGACTTGTGGGGGAAACCGGAGCACCCGGAGGAAACCCACGCCAACACAGGGAGAACATGCAAACTCCACACAGAAACGCCAACTGACCCAGCCGAGGCTCAAACCAGCGACCTTCTTGCTGTTAGGTGATCGTGCTACCCACTGCGCCACGTTCGCCTCACAGCAAGAAGGTCGCTGGTTTGAGCCATTCCGCTGTGGCGACCCCAGATTAATAAACGGACTAAGCCGAAAAGAAAATTAATGAATGTTTATCGATTGGATGTATAATGTTTTGGTCACGTGAGCATCATGTTTCATACGCACTTTTACACACTTTCTTAGAGGAAGGCTTTTACCAATCAACAGTTTTTAGTTCTTGAAATGTTTTTGGTTATAAAATAAAATGTAAAAATAACCATTAGAGAACATTCTGTGCAGGCTCTCTTTTGGGTTTTTAACACTTGAAATAGTTTATGATGGGCAATTCTAAAACTTTTGAACATGCAATTTTCCTTTATGCTTAGTGCTGGGTAATTGCACATGTACATATAAACCATGGGTTACGCAATCAGATTCCAAAAATTAAGTACTTGTAATTATGTTACATTATATTGTAAAATTGATGTAAGACTTTCTGTAAGTGAGTGTAAAACAGATTTTAATGATGTTAGTTTAAAAACAAAAATTCAGAAAATATATTAATGGACATTTTTTAAAAGGTTTCTCCTGGATTATGAATATAATTTATTATATTCACGTACGTTAAATTGAACGATTTTATTGAATTCTTATTACTATGATATATGTTTTTGTATGATCATTTTACAAACTACAGTTTTACTTATATAATTAGTATTGGACTACAATTTGTTGACAACAATTTATTAAACCTGAATTAATCAATTTGAATATCAACTAAATTTTCAACTAATCAAGTTAAAACTATCAGCTAAATAAAGGCAAGTTAAAATGCTAAAGATTTGATTTTTAGTAAAAACCTTTTGTCTTGTATATTACAGGATGGCATTTTATTTTTTGAAGTGGGAAAAAGAGCTTTTCTGGTTGTGTTGGCTTGACAGTCAGCTGAGCTATTTTATGGGACTCAGTGTTTATAGAGCACTGTCTTTGCTGTCATTACTTCTGGGCCATGTCTTTCCCCAAATAGTTCTTGCTTCATTTTTAATTTGTACTGGCGGGATCACTTTGAACTTAATGAAACTTCTTGAACTTACTGAAAGTTGTTCTTGCTGTACAAAGTTTAAGTTGCATGATTATAGTATTTAAAACATCAGCTTCTGTCAGTTTTTACAACATTTTATGCCGGTATATGATAAGAGAGAAATTGCCAGAATTTAAAATGAGCAAAACTGAAATGTACTGTATATAAGCAAGATCTGTCATTTAAGATCTGAACTGAAATAATAAGAAGCATAACATTGTTGGAAAGGATTTAAACAGTTTTATTCAGTTTTCTCCACAGCAGTTCGAAGACATTCCACTCACATGCCCTATAAGTGCTTCATTTTCATTAACCAATTCATTTATTCTTATAATTTCTCCAAAAATATGTTTCAGCAAACATTGCAGTAGGCAATTAAACAAAATGAGACAGTGTATTAAAGAACTCACACATCACACTGGAATGTACGGTTATACAGTATGTGCGTTAAACTTCAAAATACCATCCCTGTATATGTGCATTCAAGCCATATGCTTTCCAATTATACAGTGTTTCCATTTTACAAAGTCATTTTAATGACAGAACGCACTGCACTGTAAAATGAAAAGTTGACTCAACTTAAAATTGGAAGGCAACTTGCTGCACAGCTTTTTTTTGAGTTGACTGAACTTTTAACCCAAGTACTGCATTTGACTTGATTTAAGTCAAAACTAACTGCAGCACGTTGCCTTAAAATTTTAAGTTGAGTCAACTTTTGTTTTTTTCACAGTGTGTGGACTCGATTCAATGGAGTTATAAACACTTGAAGAAATGTACATTACAAATAGAATTCAAGCAGCACAATTATGAACTGTTAACTCTTAAGAACAGAGAAACTATAATTGTCTTTCTGCCCAAACAGAAGACACCCATGAAAGAAAAAAACCAGCTGTTGTTGTTAGTAACATACAAAAACAACATTTCTGAAATTGCACTTCACCATTGATTTTGTAATATAATTTCCTTGCAGTTTGTTGCTTATAATGTGCTGAATTTGTATGTTAATGCATTTCATCACACCTGTTATGACTTATGATATTTATTTGTTAAAACCATGAGGTATTTGCTTATTTTAATGTAGGGAATTGCAGACTTTTTCCATTGCCCTGAGATTTAATGCAGTCAAACATTTTCCAGAGAAATTCAGAGGAAAAGATCGCTCAATCACTTGGTCCTGAGAGATTAGGATGTCATCAGAACAATACGTGAAAGATATGTTTGGATATATATATAAACGTTTCAACCATCTGAACTGCTTACTTATTGATTCCACTTCTTTGTTCTCTGCTTTCTTATGTTGAGTCACTATATTTGTTAGGTAATTTTATTTATTTATACATTTTTTATCAAAAACGTATTAATAATATTAAAAATACAAATCTGCTAACAATGTGGTCATGTACAGTACACATTTTTTTAAATAAGGCTTTCATTTAGCAAGGATACTTTTTACATTATTATAAGTGTTCTAATATTCAATCTTCAAATAAGTGCTGTTCAATTGAACCTTGTTCATCATTAAATGAAATGAAATCCTGAACAGCAATGTATAATGGTTAAAAAAAGCAACTTCTCAACTTGAGCAGCAAATTAGCATATCTGATTGATTTATGAAGGATCGCGTGATGAAGATGTGATAAAAATTCAGCTATGACATCACAAAACTAAAATATGGGTAGTTTTAAATTGTAATAATTTTTCCACAAAACAGTATTGATCCTGCTCTTTTAAAACTACATGAAGATATGTGGCTGCTTAGTTCGTTATTTGTCCAAAATAGTTTGAGTCCATAAACCAATATACTGAGTCAGTACTCAGTGTTCTGAACTTTGGGTTTAAAACAAGCAGCTTGCCGGTCTGCATTTGGCCTCCCACTGTTCATCATATTACTGTTTGGTTGGCCCATGCAGGGAAAGAGTCTAAGTTGAACATGGCTTTTCCCCAAGTGTTGATGGCTAAGGTGATGCAGAAAATCCCTATGACATTCATCATCATGCCAGTTTTTGCCTGAGAAAGACAAAAAGTTAAATGTCATTGAGTGAGTTCATTGGTCACTGGAGCAGCTGGGAAAGAAAGTCTTTTAGTAGTAAAATGACTTGTGGTTTGTCTAGACTCTTGTCTCTTTGTCTTTTCTAAAGCAAAAAAAAAGGAAATAATTAAATGCTTTAAATGGCAAAATTAAGATTTTAAGTTTGGAAGAAATGTTTTCAGACCTTTGTAGAATAAAACAAATACTAGCATATTACATAAGCCCAATCCAGCACTTAAAGAGACACGATTATGTTATTTGATTAACATATTTAATGTTGTCTTTTATTCACATTTTTATATTAATCAGCAATCATGAACAGGAACACAGCAGTGTGCAAGAATAAACCTTGTTGGTTTTTGTGCCTTAAGCAAGAATAGCCAGATCCGAATACATTAACATTGTTCACTGATCAGTGCTTGGTTTTGAATAAATGACTAATTTAAATCTGTTCACATAAAGTAATCGGGCCTTAAATACCATTTTTGGTTTTATGTTTTATATTCACAGTTGTAATCATTTTAAATTTTCTGCTTTTATTACATGTATTTCTAATGTTTCTGTTGTGAATATGATTTTTATATTATATTTCTGCATTGCAGTTTTAACCCAAAGTTGCCGTCAAATATGGAAAAACCCAAAATGTAGGCTAATTTAAATTTAATTAAAAAAATAAACCCAACATTGGGTTTGTCCATATTTGATCCAACACTGGGTTCAAAACAAATCCAGCTTTTTTAGAGGGTGAGGGTGAATAAATGATTACAAAATTAACATTTTATATACTGTATATATAAATGCCACTTGGACTAATCAAACCGAGCAATTTTTTGTCAAACCTGGCAGATTTTGGAACTCACCATGTCTGAAACTTTGAGGTATCCATAGGAAAAGACTATAGCGTTTGGAGGAGTCGCCACTGGTAACATGAATGCAAAGGATGCGCTGAGTGTGCAGGGCACCATGATGTACAGAGGGTTGATCCCAACAGACTGAGACTGTAAAACAGAAATCTCTCATATTTATAAAGTATAAAACAAGATTAATGGACAGAGCTGACTCATGTGTCTCTGATCTCAGCGCGTGCCTTCAGAGCTCGTCATGAAGTGTCTGTAATTGGGCTGTAATTCTTAAAGATTATAACACACTGTGAGTCATGTCTGCACGGAGCACTTCATTGAAGCAGCACAGCTGGAGAGAAACACAACTTTATGACTGATGCTATTTCAAGAATTTGAGCACCTGCTCCTTTGGGGGATAAAAGAGAAATGTGTATATATGACTTTTCATTGTATATATTTGTCTATTTCAGTTGAGGTTCGGGCCTCCATATTAGCTTTTATTGGCCCATAGACATTTAGAGGCCTTGTGGCTGGCAAGCAAAGCAACCAGTCGCAGTTAATTTTGTTCAGTGACATGTTTAGGGCAGGGCATGATAATGTAATGTTGTTCTAAATATGGTAAAATGTGGACAAATTAAAGAGTTTTGTTCATTTAAATCGAAATTGTTAACAATCAGTGTAAAATATTTAGATCAACATTACATTTTCAAGCCCTGCCCTAAACATGTCGTTGAACTAAATGAGCTGCGATTGGTTGCTTTGCATTTAGCTGATTATAATCATACATTGTCGCAACTGTAAACATGACAGATTTCTTCTTCCATATAAGGAGGTCTGCGTTCGTGATGTATTTGTTTCCAGGCGGACCTTTATAGAAGAGAGTCACATACATCCAATAGAAATCCTGTACAATTCAACCAATCAGATGACCACCGATTAAATGTTTAAATTTTTTTTGTGCAATAGAGATTTAGCCAATGATCCAACATCTGAGTCTACCTAATATGCTCTTAAGGTACCATTACCATAGTAAAGGTCTTACCATAGAAGCAAGAACAGGAAGGAAGAGGGTTGCTGTGGCCACATTGCTGGTGCACTCAGTGAAAATGGCAATCAGGAGGCACAGGATGATCACAACGGCCCATGGAGGAATACTATGAAGTGGAGTCAACTGGTTCCCCAACCATCTAGATAGACCCGACTCCTGAGAGACAAAAGAAATATCTGTAGATGCAGGTCACAAGTGAAGCATACACTAAGGATTACAATCAACACATCAGTATTTTGTGAACGGAAATAGTTCTCAAACATCAAAATAATAAATGTGAATGAAAAATACAGCTTTAACCCACACAACCTTTTTTTTTCTTTCCCACACCGCTTAATTGGGCGGGGTAGAACAATGTAGATAATCAACAGGAGGCAAAGTTGATTATTTAGATTATTAAGGATTGGGACAATTCTTAGAATTAGACTCGTACTCAATACAAGGCTATCAACTTGGAAACATTAATAAGGAGTTAAAATAAGAGACTTTGCTTTTTTCACTGAGTGTATAAAGCATTCACCTCACTGCCTTTGGCCAGAGCAAATCCTCCACCTAGCAGCAAAACAATGTTCCAGGGTAATTTCTTTTGAGCTACTTTCCAGGAGAGCAGGGCTGCACTGGGTGCAGAAGAACGCTGAGATTCTGTGAATGAACATACAGAGTACAGTCAGTCCCAGCAGTCAGTAACAGTAAATCCAAACTTTTAGTCAGGCTCCAGAATTTGAAGTGTAAACCATGACACTGTGCAGAACCCTTTTAGTTTTAGCAATTCAGACTATTACTTACTCCCAGGGCCATTTATATCGAAGTTGATATTTAGCCGCACCATATTGGTGTTTCGTAACATCTAGTTTTTATGAGGTGAGTTGTTAGCCCAACGCTCAAGCCCCAATCTGGAGGACCAGGAAATACTCACATACACTAAGGACAATTGAGCTTACCCAATTCACCTACAGCACATGTCTTTGGACTGTGGGAGAAACCACGAGCATGGGGAGAACATGCAAACTCCACACAGAAATGCCAACTGACCCAGCTGGGGCTCGAACCAGCGACCTTCTTGCTGTGAGGCGACAGCGCTACCCACTGTGCCATTGTGTCACCAATTCACACTATTACTTTACTATATTTACATTTAAAATGCATCTTTCTGTCAATTTTTTTCTGTCCACACCAAGACAGCATTTTTGTAAATGATAACATTACCACAAATTAAGATATTTTAAATGCAATCTGAGAGCTCTCTTCCTTCATAAACAGCAATTGTCCCAATTTTCCAATAAAGTCCAGAAAAAGAACCAAAATGCATTGTCAAAACATTCCATGTGACTTAAGTGGTTGACTGCAGACTCATTTGTGTGCAACCCCCCCCTTTAAATACGAATCTGTGTGACTATTTCTTCTCTCCTGTGTCAAGTCGTCAGTGTGCCCATTTACTACGTCTCAGGACTGTTGCTATCTGGATCAGGGAGCTCTTGGATTTCTTTTAAAATATCTTAACTTGTGTTCAAAAGATAAACAAGTTGTCTAGGGAGATTGGATCAAGATGAAGAGGAGTAATAACCATTTTTGGGAATTAACCCCACTAGGTCTGTGCAATTGATACCATTTTTGTTTAGTTTTTGATTTTGGCTTTCACTGATTCTTAAGAACATACTTCCACAGTTGTCTTTGTGCTGTCGCTCTTCTATAACATTACATGACTGTTGTACATGCTTGATATTAATTTACTTCATAATTTAGTCAGACTTGTTTTAGTTACCTGCTTCAGAGCCAGTGGAAGAGCTAAAGCACAGCTGAGGTGGTTTTGATGGCAGAACGAATAGCAGCATAGCAATAAAGACTGCAACTGTAGCATCTGTCACATATCTAAATGTGTGGAATATGAAAATAAAAAAGTCATATTATTATTACAGTATTTCAAAATTACTATGCTATAAAAGAATATTTTGAGGATAGTCTATGATAACTTTTAAAATATTCTTTCCCAAACATTTTCACACTCTGGCGCCCCTGTGAGTCACTGGACCCCCGATTGAAGCCTAAAGTATATATCATACTCTGCTTTGATGTTGAAGGTGTGTGTTGCCCAGCCTGCCACAAATCCAGGATCTCGAGTAAACCACAGTGCCACAAGCAAACTGAACAGAGCCAGAACGCTGAGTTCCCCAAAGCACATGGGCCCCAGCTGGAGATGCTGCTCGCGGATCACATTATAGGCGGCTATTTCCTTCTCAGACTTCACCGCCCCACATCCCCATGTCTTCCTAATGCTGGAAACAAAGTGAACAAAGAGCTTCATGAGGCCAGTGGTGAAAGTAGAGGTGAAGGGTGTCAAATGAACATTCTATCATACTTGAATCCCATGAAAATGAACTGGAGATAGAGCCAAGCAATCGTCAACATGATGATCATGTTGGGGAAGGCAAAACCAAACCATGAGGCAAAGTTGATGACATCACCGTTTTCAGGGAACAATCTGAGTGAAAGATTAAAGGGATAGTTCAATAAAAAAATCAACATTTATTGATCATTTATTTACTCTCAAAAGGGGTTGGATATTGTTTTAATTTTAGTGATTCCAATTTTGCTTATCAAATCTGGTTCTTGTCAATTCTCATTTCCGATGCCAACTTTCTTTGGAGAGAATGAAAAGTTTATTTTTGCAATACTTTAAAAATATATTTTTTTACCTTTTATTCTTACCACATTTAGGATATATCCATTGGCTGTAACTAGATACAGTATACAGAACTAGATACAGTATTTAATCGTGATCATTGTTTAAAAAAAGAAACAAAAATGTATGAGATAGGGTCCTTGTCGCAGGCCCTGATAGATAGATACAACTGTAAAATGCTCACTGCCGATTGCTGTGCAAGAATGACTGGAATTACAGGAATCTATAAATATAAACTAAATGCACACATAATATTGAATTCTTTAAATATTGGAAGTAAAATGGAACCAGTTGATACCCAACCCTACCCTCAGGTGAATTCAAACCTTAATTAGTTTATTTCTGATGAACACAAACAAAGATATTTTGAAGAGTGTAGCCATTGACTTCCATAGTATTTGTTTTTCCTACTATGCATATTAATGGTTTCCAACATTCTTCAAAATTTCTTTTGTGTTCAATAGAAGAAAGAAACTGACACAGGTTTGGAAAAAAGGCAGAGTGAGAAACTTAACAGAATTTTAATTTTGAGAGAATAAAATCTGAAAGCCTTTAACAATAGTTCAGTTATATTAAATTCTAGAGGGGCTTATTTTCATTTGTAGGACTCACTGGTTCATCTGACCCTTCAACACTAGGTTAGGTCCAGTTCCTGTGAGTGTGGCGGTTCCTCCAACACTGGCAGCGTAGCACACACAGAGAGTCATGCCTTTAGCCATAAGACGCTTCTCTGCCAACTCCTTTTGTCTGACCTCTGGAGAGACATCCAGCATGCGCAGCACCACTAAGAAAAACGGGAATGCACTGTAAAAAGCAGTAAGTTACTTTACTTAAAAAAGCGAGTAAACCTGTTGACTTAAAAGTGACAAGTTGACTTTACTTTTTTTAAAATTAGTAAACCTATTGTAACTTGAAATTGCATAGTTCATTTACTTAATAATTTTAAGTCAACAGGTTTGCTCACTTTAATTCAACTAATCACTTTAAAAGCAACAGCTTTACTCAATTTTAAGGTAAAGTCAAAAATCACTTTTAAAGTGTACTTTAAATGTTTGTACTTTAAAATGTACTCAAAAATATTCAAATTAAAAATATTTTTTCTAAATATTATTGTAGTTATAATAAATGCTATTTTAGTACTATTATTCATATTTTGTTATTTAAATTTTAGTTTTTGTGTTATATATTTTTTCAAGTTAATATTATTTCGAATAAATTAACTATAATTTTAATATTAATTAAAATGAATGCCAAGTTCTTAAATTTGAGAGAAAAAAAACTGTTAAAAACTGTTGTTGTTTTTTAGATTAATATAATTTTTTATGTAATTTATTTCTATGATGAGAAATTTAATCAGACATTACAGACATCACAAATCAAATGATAAAAACACTTAATCTGCTGACCCCAAAAACTTACTGACCCCAAACATATGAACAGTACTGTATGTGCTCCAGCTTTTCTCCTGACCTTGTCTGTCTCTGTCTTTGGCCGTGTGTTTGTACTCCGCCTCAGGGGCCTGTGGCCGCTCCACACCGCAGGTCATCTGTGAAGGCTCCATCTCCTGTTTGTTCAGCTGCTCCAGAACAGCTTGCACTATGGGGACCATCATGGCCGTAGTAGCCGTGTTACTGATCCACATGGAGAGAAAAGCTGTCACCCCCATGAAGCCCAGCATCAGGCTGTATTAACACAGAAGAGGCGATCAAAATGAGAACACAAACAGAATATATCTGAAGTATATTTTTTACATATTTACACAAGGGACAGTACAAAGATGAAATACAAAAACAAATTCAATTATTCATCCATCAGATTGAGTAAAGGCAAAGAGTATTGTTCTGAAATGCAGAAAAAAGAAGACGTAAATATGACTGTGATATATTGTGTTATATTGTCATATTTTTATTACATCTCAATGAAAAAGATTATTCAAAAAAGAAATGCAGAAAAAGGTTGGTGGGCTTCACAAAATAAAAAGTGGCAGTACGAAAATAGGTTCAAAATTCCCAATGCCACTACAGGTCAATAATCAGCTGGGGATGTTTTGAATCTGCCTGAAAGAGGACATGATGTGTCTGTATTGTCTTGATGTACAGTGAGGAGCAAAGACTCAGTGGCAAAACATGTACAAGGATTAGAGCTGGAGAACTGCAGAAATTAGTTGGAAAAAAAAAGCATAAAAAGTCCCTTAGTTTGGGATGCTTTTGATAAGAAAAGTTCTCTGCACTCGCTTGAAAGCAAACTCCAGCCTATGCATTTGCCAGACACTACTAGACCTTCAAACATGACGGTTCTATGGTCAGATAAATGTAAAAAGTGTGTTTAAGCAGCAACACACAAGATGGGTTGCACACATGGCTGAAAAAAAAAAAAGGGGGGGGGGGGGGTATGACTATTATCAATGCCAAGTTAACAAACTGGATGTTGCTGAGACTTTTATTTCAGTATGTTGATGTACGTACTTCCAACTGAAACTAAATATTGAGTGGGGACGAGGCTTTCTTTTGCGCATTATTCCCTCATAGCAATGGACCATTTTCATATTTCCGGGTCTCTCAGCAGCAGAAGTCGTCATAGTTGGCTAAACGTAGGTTTTTGTAATAAGGAATTGTAAAAAAAAATTGTGTGAGACTGATATCGGCAGCCAGAAAGAACAACGTCAAATTTATTGTCCTGTCCATAGACGCTGCATTAGAAACGCCTCGCAAGAAGTAATTCATTTTTTATTTTTTTGGATGCAAAGATGATATAATACATACATAAATACATTTAAATAAAAAAAATTAATGTTAAAAACTTAAGGATTTAAGATGCTAATGACCATTAAACACATTATAAAAGTCTTGTGAAAAGGGTCCATCTTAACAGTAGAGAGGGTATTACCTTGCAGTTGCTATTGAAGCCCTCAGATTGACATCAACAGAAGGACCACCACTCCAAATGCAGAAGCAAATGAGTAGGATTTATTTTAAGATTACCAAAACTTTCTTTTTCAGTGGAATAACTTAAGAATAAAAATGTGAGCTAGCAAAATAAACATTGTAAATTTTGATTTTAATTGGACTTTAAGGATATGGTTAAGGTTGGGTTTACCATAACAGCAATGGTCAAACATCAAAACAATCATTAAAACTGACACAAAAATCTGTCACTGAACATAGAAGTAAGACTTTTGCAGTCCTCTGACCTGAATCCTATAGAAAATGAGTGGACAAATGGGAGGAAAGAGCTGGATAGATTCTTTACAGGTTTTTGGAATAAAAGGGTATCAATATAATTTTGCAGCACCAACACTTTTGAGAAATATGTATTGTAAAATATATATATATAATTATATTGGTCACGCCCCGATCCCATCCCCACATAAAACATATATTCACAGCCATCTTTGCACATCTTTTACCACGGGTGCCAATAATTTTGGCCATGAACTTCTTAACATTCTACCAATGGCTGTGCTTGTTTGAGGGTTTGACCTACAGCGCTGGTCGAACTCCAACAATGAGCAGGACTCTCAGGGCTATGCGTTTGTGTAGGTTCCAGTGTTCGACTGCCACTGCTACCATTAGTCCACCCACAAACAGCATGTTGGTGTCCTTCAGGTACTGCATACACACCTGAAGAACCACAGCAGAGGTGAACTCTTGGATGTGCAGGATTTTCATTTAATTTGTAATTTGTGCTATTATTGCTTACCATTTTGGACTGCATGATGCCAAGCATGGGGAAGAGGACAGCAGGCAGCAGTGACGTGACAGCTAAAGGAAGAGCCTCGGTACACCAGTATACTGCCATCAGGATGATCACATAGGCACAGCTAGCCTCCTGGAGGATCAAAACATGTGAGGAACAACATTTTAAAAAAGAGATGTTTAACATTCTAAACACGTGTTATAATGAGATATTGCACACATATTGACATGTTTATTTTATCTTATTTTATTTTATTTTATCTCACTGTAGGAATACAGACCTAAACCATGATAATATTTTATAATAATAATAATAATAATAATAATAATAATAATAATAATAATAATAATAATAATAATAATAATCATAATTTTTCATTTAATTAATTTATTTTATTTGAGGCTAAATATGTTTCAATTCAAATTAATTTGAGATTTTTTTATGTTATTCTTTTGCTTTAATGACAGCAGAATTAATTTCATCCAGCATGATTTGAGAATCATCTTAAAAAAACATCTTGCGATTCACTGAAAATAATAATATGTGTTTTGACCTGTCCATGACTGATGTCTACAAAGGTCTACAAAGATCTCATTATCAAAATCACACAACCTATAACTAGTGGATTTTTTTTAAATTACATTATATATTTTATATATTATATTCTCAAACCTTTGGCCCTTATTTCTCTAAAATGTATAACACATATTCTTTAGAATTGCTTCACAAGCCTGACAATGGAGAGAATGACGAAAAAGGACTTTCATTTTAATTACAATTTTCAGAGGTTGACATCTGTGAATCTATATCATTGGAAGCAGATGATATGAGCACTGATGAGTCTGAAATATGTACACGAGGATCATGATTACCACAACACATCGACTCTGGGTCAGGAATTTAGACTTACTATGTGTTCCCACGCCTGAACATACACAAAGACAAAGGGTTAAAATAACTATTTTGAGGCACAATGAATTATTGTACATGGAGGCCTCAGGGTACCAATGCAGTCCACATGTATTAAAGACAGAATACATTTTCGTTTAATTTAATATGCGTTCATCAGGTGCATAAACACTAACAACCTCAGAAAAAAGCATGCACAATCTAAACAACAGCTGTAATTACACAATTGTAAACACTCAGCGTGGAATTAAAAAGTTGTCAGAATTGTTCAGTTCAATAAAAAGTTTGATTTTACATACCCTTGTGTTGATGACCAGTGGTAGTGGAAGAAGAATCAAAGGAGTAAAGAAAAGAACTATCCCATTCTTCAGGTTCCATATAGATTTTATTAAGGGGAACATCTCAAAATAAAGAGTTTGTGCATGTATAATAAGTTTAAGAGAGTTGGACACGTCCTTTTAACCTGCTCTCTGGGGTGGAGTGAGTGAGTAAGAGAGCTAGAGACAGAGAGAGAGAGAGAGAGAGACAGAGAGAGAGAGAGAGAGAGAGAGAGAGAAAAACGGAGAGAGAGAAACAGAGAGAGAGTGAGGGAGAGTAATAGAGAAAAGGCAATTATTATTACAGACTGTTGCTCACACATGTTCTTTTCTGATACTGTATGGAAGCAGCTGCTGTTTCTGGCCTGTTAAGAGTTAGCAGAAGAGTGATGCATTTTAAAGAGATGGCTTTTCCAAAATGAAAATTCTGTCATAATTGTACTCACCATCCACTTGTTTCAAGCTCCTTTTTTTCTTCTGATAAAGACAAAAGTCACCATTTGGCAGAATGTTGGTAACCAAACCATTTCTGGGCCCTATTGACTTCATTAGTATTTTCCCCCATATTATGAAAGTGGACCATAAATTTTTTTTCGGTCAAACCAGAAACATTTTTTTTGGGTTTTCCTCAGTTACTGTCTTGAAAAACAAAATGCATAACATAAAGCTGCATAAATAATGTTATGTGGTTAATGTTATACAACTGTAAAAATAAAAATAGGAACGACAAAATGTACATTTAAATATGAAACTACAACAACCAGAAGGTTATGGCAAATCAATGAAAAGGATAGTTCACCCAAAAAAGACAATGTACTCACCATCAGCTGCTTACAAACTTTCATGGGTGTTTTTTTTCTTTTCTTAAAATAAAATCTAGAGCCTAAATCATTTTTAAAGATAATTTATAATTTTTAAATATTTTATATAAAGAAAGTAAATGGTTTTCATTTATTCATTTTCTTTTCGGCTTCACAGCGGAACGAACCGCCAACTTATCCAGCATATGTTTTACAAAGCAGATGCCCTTCCAGCTGCAACCCATCACTGGGAAACATCCATACACACCCATTCACACTCATACACTACGGACATTTTAGCTTACCCAATTTACCTATAGCGCATGTCTTTAGACTTGTGGGGGAAACCGGAGCACCCGGAGAAAACCCACGCAAACATGGGGAGAACATGCAAACTCCACACAGAAACGCCAACTAACCCAGCCGGGGCTCGAACCAGCGACCTTCTTGCTGTGAGGCAATTGTGCTACCCGCTGTGCCACCATGCTGCCCTAGTAAATGGTTTTGTAATTCCAAATAACAAAGATGTAAAAACATTATTAAGATGAAAAATTGTACATTCATTTAATCAAGGTACAGTATCATGCATGAAGAATACCATTGTGTTTTGAAAACCATGGATAAGCAAAAGAAAATTAGAAAACATATATTTAAATTTTAGCTCCAACTCATCAAACAACTGAACAAGTGAATCAAGGTCTTACTGGGTATACTTGAAACTACCAAGCAGGGATGTTGAGTCAAGCTGAAGTGCAGTACCAAAGACCATCTAGGACCAATTATGGTTCCCCCTACTGTAGAACATCGGAACTGCTCACTGACTGCTTGATCCAAGTACACCCATCTGCAGCCTGCAGATTGGGGCGGGTCTGTATATGGGGCAGGGCTGTATGTGCAGCCCCGCCCGTAAGTAACATTGAACTCCGCCTACAAGTCTTTCATTGGTTAACAGAAGCATATTGACGTTGACGTAATGTATGCGTTCAATTCCGGTTTTCATCACTGCATGGTGTCACACCCCCTGCACGTTCCATCAGCCCCAGTCACCATTCACACTCTCCATTACTAATCACACTCACCTGTGCACTAACAACACTCACCTGCTCCAGCCATCACACACACACTACATAAACTCACCCATCCTGTTCACTCGTCGGCTGGAATCATCTTTGTATGGTCAAACTCTCCTTGTGCTCATCCTGATCTTCTGCCAAGTCATCCACGAACGTTCCTATCATCGATGCTAACTTCTGTTACCTGTTTGCTCGACTTCAAGGGAAGTGACTGTTTCTCACTGTTACTGTTTACATTGATGTGCCTGCTAGCACTACGGTGCGAAGACCTGCTTTGTGTTTTAATAAACACCTTGTAAAC
>CAIGQW010024412.1:3280427-3303210 GCA_903798125.1 Danio choprae
ACATATATATACATACATACATTTTTATATATAAATACATTTTTATATATAAATATATTATATATTTTTTTATATACAACATTCATATGCTTTGTTTCATGTAAATAATCTTATTCTAATCTGTAGTGTTGAAATCTGAAATGTAAAATTCTTAACCCTAGAATTATGCAACTCCTGACAGACCTTTAGCCATGTTAAGCATTTATTGATTATTTGACTAAATATTTTGTTCGGGCTGTAAATTTAAAAAGAACTTGCCTGGAGTTGTGAATTAGATCACATCTATATATGTGGTGTATTGCCAGATTGCAATGCCAGTAGTGAGGTTAATTAATTAAAACACAAATAAAATTGACATACTTTTGGTACTGAGGATGTGTTAACTAATTTAAAATAAGATGTATATATTTTTAAATGCTTTATTTTAGCTATTGACAATTAAATATTTTGTATTTTCATTTACTTTTACTCCGTCCTAAAAAAACAAATATTAAAAGAACACTAAAATAATAAATCTACAATCTGCAAATCTGCTAACTACAATAAAAATTAACTCAAATTATTAATACATCCTACAATACCAAGTTGATATAAAATAGCACTGGTTAGTAGGGATTATGGATTTCTAAACAGTGAGCAAGTAAGGGAGATCAAACGGAGTTACATTTAAAATATAATCTAGTACACAATAAAAACTGTGTCGTGGTGTTTCTTGTATTTTTACTGAAGTGAACCCAAAATGTGTACTAAAAGTTATAATTGTTTTTTTTTTCTGTAATTGATATAAGTATTTCAGTAAGTATGGACATGTTGCCTTTGTACATATTACGAGTCATCAGCAAACAAGGCCAAATAATTCCAAATCCTGTGTAAATTGGTTTGCTCTGGTTTTTAGACTAACTTCTAGAACATGAACTTGTGTTTTCTGGCATTCCTCCTCCTTTGTTATGCCAAGCAAGGCTGGACGGTAAAGAACTAACTTAATCTTTGCTTAATTTTCAACATTATTTTATTCAATTGAAATGCCATGAATGACTACTTTTAACTGCAGGAAGATGTGACTGATCCAGAGGATGGAGTGCATCCTGTAATTCCTCTCATCCCACTGACCCCAAGTAAACCCATATCAGTAAGACACCATAATCCCCAGTAATACATCTCTGAAATTATACATGTGTAGACTTTTGACACTCCGATCGTCTTGTCCCACTCAGGATTTGAAGGCCACTCTTGACCCCACCGTAACAGAAGAACTCACAGTTAATCCAGATGGCCTGGAAGCAGATCCTCCAACACCAGGTCCCTCTAATGGGCAGAAAGAGGGCTCTTCTGAGGAGGAGCTTAATACCCTCTGTGATGGGGACATGACGGGCAAACAGATTAAGCGGACCATAGGCAATGGCATTATGAAGCTTGGCCTTTTGTTCCTGGAAAACTTGAAGCCTAGTCCAGATCAGCCTAATGTCATCTTTTCCCCTCTTAGCTTGTCGGTAGCACTCTCACAGCTAGCACTGGGTATGTCTGGAATCTACAATGGAAAAATTAAGAACTCTGAGAATAACAGATGCTATTCAGACCGCAATATGTTAATTCAATCCATTTGTTTATCTGAATCTCAGGAGCAACCAATGATACAGAAGAGCTGCTTCTACATCACCTGCATGCTGATGCTCTGCCCTGCTATCACACTGCCCTCAGCAGCCTCCTGCGCAACTTTCGCAAAAGGAGCATGTCCATCGCCAGCCGCATCTATCTGAAAACAGGTGAGTGTCACATACCACAAAAAAAAAACATTGTCAAGCAGGTGAAATGGAGAGCTTTGCGAGAAAACCTCATTCTCCTCAAATCAAGAAGTGCATTAGAGACTGGCATTTGAGACTGTGCCTCTGTGCAAGTCTTTAGCATTCATCTGAAGGCAAATGGAGGTAAAAATGATGGAGGCCAGCTAGCCAGAGCTGTACAAGTAAGCTTTACTCCTCTGGCCTCAGGTAGTGCAATAGCTAATGGTGCTAGAGGCAATGACCTTCATGTCCTTTAGTGGGCCTGGCCCTCATGCCAGAAATGCCATAGCCACAGCTTTTGGATTGGTGTTATAATCCAGATAAGATTTAAGTTTGTGTGACCAGTCAAAAATAGTCCAATAACATCAAAACTCAAAACATGCTAGCGGCTATGGCATTTATGTCTTTCCTAGTGTGTCTAGCTCTCATGCCATCTAAATCCCGCTGTGAGTGGGACAAGGGTCTTTACACTGGTGCCTTGACCTGAATGAAAGTGACAAGTACAGGGGTGAGCAATAGAGGCCAATTAGTAGGAGCAGTGGAGGTAAAGCTTATTCCCTTGATCTAAAAAAACTCACTAGATAATGAGTCATTCGGAATGACACTAAAGGCCATGGTCTGAAATTTTCCTGATTGTATTTGCGTCATAGTTTGATCCGATTGTGAAGTAGGAGCTCATTTAGTTCCTACAAAAAAAGTTTCAATAACAGAAATTTTTCTAAGTTTCACCTTCGACAAAAAGTGTATACTTATATTCATTGATGTTGCCATCCATGCCTGAAATGCTGGTTGCAATCTAGACTCATTATGGGGTGACTAGAACTGAAGGGTACATTGGTGCCATGACCTAGATGACAGGAAATGTTGGGGTGTTAGTGCAGGTTAAAGCTTAATCCCCTGGCCTAAGGGGTTGTACTAGTGACTGATGCTGGATCACTAATGTCCTTATCAATGCACCCACTTCTCATGCTGGAAATGCCACAGTGGTGTGACATGTCTTTTGTCTTCAGGCTTTTTATGTATGCTTTCGATAACTTAAAAGGGCACAGATATGGGTTGGATGTCTAAATTCAGACACTGTCTTGAAATTTGTCAAATAAGGTTACTGTGTATTAAAAAAAAACATTTTTACCATTTACTATTGGTTAAATATTAAATCCTTATTTAAATTATTTGCATTAATTCGTATTTGAAATTAGCTTTTTTTGTTGTTTGTACTGAATCTCCATCCCTCTGTCCCTCATCAATATTTTTTTGTTAAATTATTTTGGTTTTACTCAAATCTATATGTTTATTTTCCCCCCTCAGGATTTAAAGCGAAATCTGACTTTATGGACAATTCTCAGAAACTGTATGACTCAGAGCCGGCCACTTTGACTGATGTTAATGACATCAATGAATGGGTCAAGAAAGTCACAAATGGGCACATCTCAGAGTTTTTGTCCAGCCTGCCTCCCAGCGCTGTTATGATGCTCATCAATGCTATGCACTACAAAGGTCAGAACAAACACCTGTTACCAGCACGTATTTAGCAATTTCCTCTTGCACTTCAGTGAGTCACATTAGATGTCTTGCATTACTGTTCCCTTGTTATTTTACAAGTGCAAATCAATAAACCATAGAATACGTTAAGAAAATGTTTGTTGGTTTTTTACTCTCAGGAGAGTGGCTCACCCGCTTTGACCCTCATTTCACCTCCACTGAGAATTTCTACATCGATGAAAACCAGATTGTTAATGTGGACATGATGCTTGGGCCAAAGTATCCTCTCAGCATGTTCACCCATCATGGGCTGGATGCCCAGGTTAATGCCTTTAAGATGCTACTAAATTACTAGCACTGGTTAAATCTCTGTTCTTCATTATCCTTTATTTTTGACCTTTACAGGTTGCTCGATTCCCTTTTAAAGGCGATAGGAGTCTCTTGGTGGTAATGCCAACATCTGGTCATATGAACGTGTCAGCCATCGCGGCAAAGCTCAATATCTCAGATCTTTACAGTCGATTACCACGAGAAAGAAACATGCAGGTCAAACTACCTAAATTCAAACTTGATTTCAACCAGGACCTCCAAGAGGCAATGACAAGCATGGGTAAGATGTCATGCATCTAACACATTACGACTAATTTGTGGTAAATAAGTTTATACACTGTATTTTTAGTTACACCACAATAATAAAAAAAGAACTTTAGATTCCCAACAGGGTAGGAAATTAACTGGAGCTTGAAGCAAGAATTACATCTTTTCATACATGAACCAAAATGCCCCCCACAAGTTACAAAAACATTCCCTCGACTATTTAAACTAAATACATACTGGCTGTTGTGACTAAACTGAAATGTGAAAATGCATTAAATATGTCAAGTTGTCATTACCTATAGATGTCCTCATGTTGTATCAGATTTCTTTTTCTGCAGCTTTTTTTAAAAATAAGATATAGTTACCCCTTAAAATACCGAACAAACCAAGCTTTTTCCCCCAAAGTAATTAATCATAAACAACAAAGGTCAGATATGATGTAAACTAGGGATTCATTTCACCATCCAGATAGCTTCATAATTATAATAGGAGTTTTTGCAGGAGTGTATATATTTAGCTAAACTAAAATCATGGGTTGAAATATTTTTCATATTTTCATACAAAAATGTCTATTATCCAACATTAGTAAACAATATTACAAAAGAATCAATTTGTTGCAACATTGTAGTCTTGCGCATTTAATATATACTTTATGTAGTTGGCTATTTACAGTATGGAATTGTTGTGTTAATGATTTTTGATATTTCTTTTAATTATGTCTACTAACAAATATAAACTTCTACTGCACTCCAGGTTTAGAAAAGCTGTTTAGTCACCCAAAGCTTGACCGTATCGCAGAGGGCCCCTTGTTTGTGTCCAGTGTGCAGCATATGTCCAGCGTTGAGATAAATGAAGAGGGGGCAGAGGCAGTGGCCGCAACAAGTGTGGTCATCTCACGTTCCAACCCTTCATTTACTGTCAACCAGCCATTTTTCTTTGCCCTGATGGACGATTTGAGTCAAACGCCATTTTTTCTTGGAGTCATTTCCAATCCGAACCCTGGAGCATCCACTATGATCACAAACCCTGGCAATGCAGACAAAACTAACGACAAGCCTTTTGAGGTTCATCCAAAGTAGATTATTTTCATGTTTTTACAGAATGAGTCTATAAGCGATTGGTGACTATTTAGTCTGTTCCCACTAGAAGACATATTTAGAACATCTTCTTTGAGTAAATTGTTTAGGATCATTTGAAATGTCTCCCCCTGTATGAATTAATTTTCTATATGCACTAATCTTCTTTAAAAATTGGTCATGATTTTTTTTCTTTTTTTTTTAATAAAAGAAATTTGACCATATATTACAAATGGCTCACGTGTGTTCATTTAAAGGGTTAATAAGTCTGAAAATTAAGCTAATTTACTTTTATATTTTATATAGATTATAGATTCATTCATTCATTCATTTTCATTTCAGCTTAGTCCCTTTATTAATCTGGGGTCGCCACAGCAGAATGAACCGCCAACTTATCCAGCATATGTTTTTACGCAGCGGATGCCCTTCCAGCTGCAACCCATCTCTGGGAAACATTCATACACACCCATTCACACTCATACACTACGGACAATTTAGCTTACCCAAATCACCTATACCGCATGTTTTTGGACTTGTGGGGGAAACCGGAGCACCCGGAGGAAACCCACGCCAACACAGGGAGAACATGCAAACTCCAGACAGAAACGACAACTGACCCAGCCGAGGCTCGAACCAGCGACCTTCTTGCTGTGAGGCGAATGTGCTACCCACTGCGCCACTGTAAGGCCCATTATAGATTTTATGTTACAAATAAAAGAAATGATATTAGCCTACAGTATAGCCTACTTTAACAACTTTTAAATCAAAAACTTGTGCAACAAGTGCTTCAGATTATTCCTTAAAAAAGGTCATTTACTTTGAAAAATAAAAATTGTAGGCTATTTGTGACATGACAGAAGTGAAAGCAGGTTTGTTGAGTGTCCATTTTAGGAAAATTCACTTTCTGTAGATTCAAATAAAAAATAATTTCTATAATGCATAATATGATTTATCAGTTATAAGAAGGACATGCAGGTTACATTGTTATTTCGCAAAACTTAAAGTTGCGAAAGATATTTGTGATCCTCTTGTGTCGTATGTATTTTGACATTCAACGGAAGTTGTTTGAAGCAGGAAACGCGTCATCGTGTGTCGCACTTTCGCGCGTTTGGAGAGTTGGCGCGAGGAAACAGGAGATTGATCAGGACCCGGGTCTGTTGGAGTCTTTTGTCGTTCCAAAATCTAATCCTCCGTTCGCAATTTTTTTTGTGAAAATATGACTGTTAGACTGTCGGAAGGGGCAATTGAGGTAAGATCACAACAGCAGAGTTATTTTAACCAGTGCAGACGTAAACATGCTAAGTGAGTTAGCCTGCCACAAGTTTTTTTTTCACCCTGCGCTTTCAGACTATGACAGGGAAATGTTATCAAGTTGTTATCACAGTTTTGTCTTTAGTTTATTCTTTCTTATTAACGTTACTGCATTTTTTTTTAGCTTAAAGTAAAGCTTTAAGTCTTATCGTGTCAACACAACACGGAGAACTTGTTATATAAACAAACAATATCTAGAAATTTATAAACACTCAGCCGGTATCATTGTAGGTCGTTATGCAAAATGAAGAGTTTTGAATGTTTGTCAGATATCTAAAATCTCTAATATTATGATTTACAGTATGTGGCAGTAAGTTTTATGTCTTAATTTTTCTTTTCAGTCCCTTACTAAAGGAACTGAAGTCAGCAACCCTGTTCTTCAGTGCGTGGTAATTGTCAGATTCTCTTTACATTGTTTACAATTGATCAAATAATTTCATTTCATAAACATTATCATATTCAATATTTTAGAGTTGAAGTGCAAGGAAACCCCCTGCTAAAATCTAAAATGCATCTAATATCTTGTATGTTTAGAAAATTATACTGAAAATATACTGAAAAATATAATACACTATTTGCTATTATGTGCATTATATTTATTTACTTTTAGTGATTTCTAATACTTAAGATTTGTAATCTTATTTCATCAAAGTTTATGTATTAATAAGTTTATAATGGATCATTTTATCCAGTGTTTTTGTTTCATTTATTTTGATATGTCTCAATGTAATGTTTTAATTCAATATAAATCTCTTTATATTAAAATTTATTATTTGAATTTAATAAATGTTTTTCTTTAATTTATTTTTCCTTTGTTTTGTACTGCATTTTATCCAAATCATTGTGCCCCATAGCAGGCATCTGAATGTCTGAACAGATTGAAAACCTTTTGCTATAGAGATGAATGATATTAAAGCCCGTATTGCAGACATTTTGTGATTTCTGAGGGGAATAAAATGTTTTGAACATTAACATTTAATAACCGCAATTTGTAACATTTTGATAGACTTAAACTAAATTGTTACTTATCTTAACAGACAGTTTAAATGCCATTTACTTTTATTTATTTAATTTTTATACTTTATGGTATTTCATATCAGTACATTTTTTTACAAGTGTTTTAATTGCTTTTTTAATAAAATATTGCTTACATTTATGTTCATTTAAGACTATTTTTATAACTTTTTTTTTAGCTGTAATGTCAAAAATATAGTGCAAGACTTTAAAATGTTAAATATTCTTCAGAACATTCGCAAGATTGATGGAGGTAATGGTTTGTCCCGTTTCCGTGTCATGATGAGTGATGGGCTGCACACTATGTCCTGTAAGTTAATCAGTCTACAGAAACATGTGTATTTGTGTATTTAATTTGTTGTCTGTCTTTTACTTTTATCATAATTAACATGCCTAGGATGTGTTTTAAATTTCTTGTATTATTATTCTTCCAATATTTTTGTTACATTCACAGAGACAAGCAGTGATTGAAATATGTTTGCTTATACAGCTTTGTCTATTGACCTTATTTTTCAATGTGGAAGTGCACTCATTTTTGCTATTGTTTTAGAACTTATGATTCAGTTGCTTATAGGAGAAATTACTAGGAATAATAAATAGCAGAAAACGATCAAACTGCTTGCTCTACAAACAAGTGTGTATGACTATACATAACAAGTAGCATAATGTAATAAGAAAATATCAGTTTGCAACATCAAGCAGCATAACGAGATATCTAAAAATCTAAGGAAGTGAATGAGACCGGAAGTCTCAAGCCAAAAGTTTCCAATGGCTGCACTTTTATGTATGTGAAGAATAAGGTCAATATAAACTATTCTAGTTTATATAACTATTCTGCATGCAAAGAGAGTCAGGAATCCTTGCATTCATATATAATATGGTCTATTTGTTTTCCTTCATGCAGCATTCATGCTATCCACACAGCTCAATCCCATGGCTGAGCAAAACCAGTTGGCCACTAACTGTGTTTGTGTGCTGAAAAGAAGTGTCACTAATGTTCTCAAGGATGGACGGTAGGCATTCAGCCCCAGCTCTTGATCTCATTTTCTTTTTTTCACAGTTGGTGTTAGCAGGCTTAATAGATTTTGTGATGGGCTTCTCTGTGGCTCTGCTTTTTATATAAGATTTAGTTTGAAATAATAAATGTATATTAATACAAATAAATATTTAAACTTATAATTTATAAGTAAATAATATTTTAAAATATGCTTAAACTAAACTTGATGAAACTTAAAATGAGATATTTTAGATAGCAATTAGATAGCAAAAAAAAAAAAATTTAGATGATTAGATAGCAAAGCTGAATTTTCAGCATCATTAGTCCAGACTTTATTTCATTCTTTTATTATTTTTTTTAATAATAAATTTAAAAATTTCTTTAAGTGAGATACATTTAAAAACAATTTCATAAACAGTGTCCTAACTGTCACTTTAGAATTTGAATACATTATGAAAACAATATATATTATGCCTAATAAATTTTTTTTAAAGGTAGTATATGTTATTATTATTGTTGTTGTTGTTGTTGTTATTATTATTATTATTATTATTAATAAAGCTTTTTGGGGGGGGGGGGTTGTTTGCGGCTGTAAACAGACGAGTGGTGGTTATACTGGACATGGAAGTGCTCAAGTCTGCTGACCAAATGCCAGGAAAAATTGGAGATCCAACTCCTTATGTTGAGGGTGAGAGTACATTTGACACATCAGATTTCATTTAAAATTAATATTGTTGCACCCTAATAAATTTCTTATTTTTTTTTATTTAATTTCTTTTCAGCCCTAAAGACACATGTTCACCAAAGCATTTTTGCACAGCTGAAATGCAAACATTTTTTCAAAAACGTTCAGCGGTGAGAGCTTCTCCACCTATTGGAGCTCAGTGCTTTGCTTAAATGGACACTCAGCACTTTGCCACACTGCTAAAAACAACTGAAAAAATATGATCAACTTTGAAAAAAAAAAATGCTTTGCTGGACATGCACCTTAAGGCCATTTTGCATGGCTTTAAAGTAATTAAATCCTGTTTGTGCCATGTTATTTCTTTTATTGAAGGTCAGGCAAAGGCACCGAGTACAGCTCCAGCTCCAACTGCACGTCCATTACAGCCACAGAATGGAAGCGATGGTAAAGACATGCACTTAAAGTGGCATTCATTTGTGTGTGTGTATATATGTATAAAACTCTCATGTATATAAAATAAGAACATTTCGCCACAGTTCACTGCATTCTGGGAATTTGAGACAGGAGCACTGGATCCCACTGCTGTCTATAGAGTAATTTTATCATATATACACTGATTTGCAATAAACTGTAGTTGCTCACACTACAAATAAGATAATTATATATGCAAATGTTTTCTTGTGGCAGATCATTGATACCCTGTCACTTACCCAAGCTCATTTAATTGTTTGATCTTTTTAGTTTCCTGTACATCCGTGCTTGGCTTTTAGTTGATTATTATGGAATTTAATATTTTCAGCTTCACACAAAGAGTTTTTTAAAAGATATTGCTATAAAACTAATGGCTTTTTCTGTGGTAATTTGCATTGGTTTACATTGTGAGCTCCTAAGCATGTCATAATAAATGGCGGACTGCAACTCGCCATGACACATTCCCAACTTGCATACCGTATGTACTAAATAGTATTCAAAAATAGAATTAGTGTTTCCCCAAGTTGAAATTAGTATTTACACAGATGGTCTACCATTTTTACCAAATTTGCACAGATGGTCTACCATTTCCAGTAAAAATTCAAAGAGCACATTTGTGTGTACTCTAATGGCTCATATTTTTTACAATACATTGCGCGTTGGATTACAGTTTGATTAGAACTGCAAACCCAGGTAAAAGTGTTAGTGTTTAGGTCATTTACTTCTGAATGCATAATTACGTAACACCTGAGGACATTTCTCAGAAAAAGGCAGATTGTCCTGCTGCTGCATCTCCTATAGGGTAGGAAATTAAGTATTAAAGAAATGTGGATGATGTGGTAAGGTAATGTAAGGTAACATTAAGGCATGTTAACTAAGCAATATAAAAAGGTCCATTAATGAGGAAGGAGTATGTCTCAAAGCTATCATATTCTTCTGTTACACACTAAAGAGTATAGACTTTTTCTTCACAAAAAAAGTGTACTTTTAGGACTTAATATGATTAGGTGAATTGGGATGCAGCAACAGTGTTACAGCTCTAATCCAGTAGTAGCTGACAAATGTTAGACAGTTTTGAACTGCTAAAGTGTTATAAATGATCAACTTTATACGATTGGTTAAATTAGTTTGTATAGCTATAAGTCCTTTAAGTGTTTAAATGATAAGCTGATCGTAACTATAGAAACCAGTTTGAAAACTAACCACTGATCAACGACTTTCTTGGATTAACTGATAATAACTATTTAATACTTTGAAAACCTTTACCACTGCTGTTGGGAAAGTTTTAAACATTGTATACTGGGAAAATTAACTGTAGAAAGGGTATGAATCTTATTATGCACTAATATGACTAAGAATATTTTTTTGTATTTAGTTGTATATTATTTATATACAGTATTTTATATTATATTTGTATATTTTTATGACCATTGCCATCAAGTAATCAGATCAGTTGCATAAACTATATATTTTCAGCGTTACGTAAACTGCAATGTTTAACCTGTCCTTTTGCCATTGTGAAAGGTATGCACATTTTGTTTTGTGTATAGCATTTTTTAACTCTGTACATTTTAAAATTTGAAACAAACTTAACCATTTACTGTTTTCAGAAAAACAAAGATTAAACAAACCTTATTGGGTTCGCCATAAAACAAATTGTCATGAAAAAAGCCATAGAAGCTAGTTTTGTGTAAAAAAACAAAAAAATTAAATTGTCACCAAAGTGTGTTTTAGTGTTGTCAAAATTGTCCTCTTGCAGTCAGTTTTATCTTGTAATCATCTCCATTGTTTTAGTTTTTAACTCTAGTTTTTTTCTCTTCTACTCCTATTAGGTTCAATGAACAGACCCTCTGCTCAGAGCTTTGGGAAAAAGCCCATGGCTGCCCCCAACACACCTGGAGGCAGCTCCAAAGTTGTGCCTATCGCCAGCCTCAATCCATACCAGTCAAAGTTCGTATAAATTTACTTTCATCTGTCTTTTTCAGTCTGGTTGTCTTTTGCAGGTCAATTTGTTGTTAATTACATTTCATTATTAAGTTTATTACATTGCATTTAGTGCATTGTTTTCTTCAGATGGACCATTAGAGCCCGAGTCACTAACAAGAGTGCCATTCGCACGTGGAGTAACTCTAGGGGAGATGGAAAACTCTTCTCAATGGAGCTTGTGGATGAAAGCGTAAGCATTTCTCAGCTGTAAACAGATTAGAATCTTGTAAGAAAAATAACAATCAGTTATATATTACTTTGTTATAGGGGGAGATCAGAGCAACTGGATTCAATAATGAAGTGGACAAATTCTTCTCCCTCATCGAGCAGGGAAAAGTAAGGCCTGCTTTCTTATCACTTGTGTGATATGTTGTAAATGTATTTGCCATAAATACGTTGCTTCTGATTATAGGGACCACCACTGCAAATTGCATTGACAGAATTATTATTTTTTTAATTATATATGAGTTTCTTTTTGTAATTGTCATGTAAAGTAAGCTACCTGTCGCAGTAAATATTTACAAATGATATAAACATGTATTTTTAGTTTTTTTGAGTAATGTTAAATTTAAAGGATTTGTTGTGAGGTGAGGCCAACTAAAATGTATGTAAAAAAAAAACCGATGTACAGTTGCATTTGCTGTAAACATTTATTAGAAATGTCAAAGCTAAACAAGTTAATTAAAATAACCCGCATGTAGGAATTGTGCTTTACAAATACTCTTGTGACTCTAATTAATTGCATTAAAAGCACTTTGGAACTTCAGATGATAAAAAATGTGACATTTTACAGCAAATTTGGTATCACAATCAATTACAACTTATTGATAACGTGACCTGAATTGTTTCACTTATTTTCCTCAGGTCTACTACATCTCTAAAGGCACCCTGAAGATTGCCAACAAACAATTCTCCTCACTCAAGAATGATTATGAGATGACTCTCAATGGTGAGACGAGCATCATCCCTTGCGAGGACAGCCATGACGTCCCTATGGTGCAGTGCGACTTTGTGTCCATTGCAGACCTAGAGTCTCGAGAGAAAGACACCATCTTGGGTGAGAACATCTTTCCTCTGGCCTCTGCCATTGGTATAATCAATAACCTGCATTTTAATAATTAACCACGGTAGAGACTGTGGCGCAACTGTAGCGTAACAAAATTGTTGAGACCCAGGAGGTTGTGGTAATTATAACGTTGATGATGAACGCAATATTAATAATGCTTATGACAGTAATGGCCTGTGGTGCAGATTGACTTTGTGTCCCTGTCGGGTTCTAGCAGAACTGGAGGAGAAAGACGCTGTCACTGGTAGAATGAAGAGTCAATAAGCATGCCTCTAATTATGGTAATGGCAGTCGGAGCACGCCGAGGTGCAGCGAGTGTATTTCTTATCCAAGATTTGAGTCAGGTGCTGGCAGTGATTTGTGAAACGCTTCTAATGGCAGCTAAATGATTCATAACGGCGTCTGATATGAGAGGATTAAGATGGCGCGCTGTAATAGAGCATTGACGGGTGTTGTGGAATTACATTCTGGATGAGTAGTATAGTTATCCCAAACCTATTTACCCTTGATAAATTGAGGGAGAAGTGGTGTTGTAAATTCGTACCGCGTGTGTGTGTTTACAGATGTGATCGGAGTGTGTAAAAACGCAGAGGATGTGGCACGCATCACGACCAAGAACAGTCGTGAGGTATCCAAGAGGAACATCCAACTGATTGACATGTCTGGCAGAGTCATCCAGCTGACCATGTGGGGCAGTGATGTATGTAACTAGATACATTTTCATTCATTTTACATCACTGTATTCAGTGCTTTAAAGTACAGGTAATGTGTCAAATATTTACAGTATAATGGATTATTTTGTAAAATGGTTAAAATTAACCATTTTAATTTGTAATTATTATTATTTTTTTAGACCATAATTTTTTTTACTCTGTAAAACAGTGTTGTATTGTGCATTTATAAATTAAAGATTGCATATCCTGAGTGATATACACTAATTTACAGATGTTTAGACTCATTAAGATTTAACTTAACTTGCTAGATTTTGCACAGGGCCAAAATATGATTCAAACTGTACTTAAACAAAGTAATACTGTGCAATATGGTTATAATTCAAAGTAATTTTTTTTCTATTGTAGGATACATTTTTTCTATCATCCAGAAAGCATAGCTGTTTTTTGTCAATGCTGAAAAGAGCTGGTTAACCCTCCTATTAGCCTAAATTTTAATAATAACTTTTCCCCACTGGGGTCAATTCACCTCACCACTTAACCTACAGAATCTAATTTTTAAAAGGTTGTATCATATCCCTTTAAATAAACTATATATTTTCAGACAGTAAAATTTGAACGAGTTCAGACTGATGCACTGCATCTTCAATTTTCAGTCTGAGCAGATAAAAAAGCAGCGACGTGTATATTGATGACAGTGATCATTAATAAATGTATAACTTTTGGAGACATTAATTAATCAGTGATTTAATGCATGCAAACCCGTCTGTTATTGTGAGGATAACTTTGTGATGATGAGCATTTATTAATTTGAATTAAAAGCTGGAGTATGCAATACTCACTGCATAAAAGCTTCAACACATAATGTTGACAAACAAAGACGTAGTTGCTATATTCTCTTTTTTTATAATGGCATTGAAAACCTTAAAATATTCTGTCTTTTTAGTCACAAAGATAAGAGAAATATTGTTCATAGCAGGAACTGTTTTTTATTTATAGATACTCATAGAATATTTGTGTGTGTATATATGCATGTGTATATATATATAGAGGGAGAGAGAGAGCAAATAATAGTTCAGTCATAAAGTCACATCAGTCATATTGTTATGATCTGTTATTAAACTGATAACAAATCGTCCTCAGTGCACTGTAGATAAGATTAATCTCTGTTTATTATGAATGTTTGTTGACTATTGAACAATATGTTGCATCATCCAAAAAAAAGTATATATTTTTTTGACCCGTGTATTTGAATGTGTAGTTGCATGAAAACTATGTAATCCAGCCCTAAATCATCCCCTACCAGATGATGTTTTTCTTTAGCATTGGGAAAATCTTCCCTCTTCCATTGCAGCTGCCAGATGTCGGCTTCTGTTTGGCATGTCAACCGTTCTCATCTCATCAGGATTTGCCATGCAACTCCAAATCTGCAAAACCACATTAGCTCATGATTCTATTGCACTGCTGCTAGCAAGCATTTTCGAAGGAACATATATTCACTTTGATAGCGTGTAACAATTCCCCCGTCTTTTCCATCTGCAGGCAGAGACATTTGATGGCAGTGGTCAACCCATCTTGGCCATTAAGGGTGCAAGATTGTCTGACTTCGGTGGGCGTTCTCTCTCCACTCTTTATAGCAGCACAGTCATGATCAACCCTGACATTCCTGAGGCGTACAAACTGCGGGGCTGGTGAGTGAATTTTCTCAGTTTCTCTTGCACATTGTGCAATATGCCGCATTTGTTGTTAAGTGTTTGTCCTAGACGAAACAGATGCGTTCTGATGCTCCCATGTTTTTATTTCTCCACTTGTGAGAATTGGGACGAGCAAAGAGCAGACGCTAAAATGCACACTCCAGAACTCCGAGAGCGTGAGCATGCTCATCCCTTTGATATCAAGATTAGCTCTATCAGTGGTGCTCTGGTGGGCTTTGCATTCAGGCTGATATAGGAATGCAAATCATGCCTAATCCCCTGTCAAGATACTCAATTTCCCCTCGTGGACCCGTGTGACTCAGGTCCTTTGAGAACAGGAATGTTTATTTCTGCTCTGGGGATGTGAAACAAGGAAGATGGGGAAACGATGAAGCTGAATGCCTCATTGAGAGATGATGGTGTTATAATTCTTGTATACAAGGCTGCAGCACTGAGTATATGATGGCTGCCTGTGTTTTTGAAGCAGAGGGGCTGTCCTAATCCTAATACATTCTTAATCGCTTCTGAAGAAATTGGAAAAAAATGTTATGACTCATTTAATGTTTCCTCTTGCCAATTTAGGTGCGTGTTGGGACTGCCAAATTTATAATTATGAGGCTTAAAATATCTCAGATAAACATGTCACAGTTATTGCATAATCGCCAGATTGCAATTGAGTAAACTGCAATCATTGCGCACTTTCAGTTGCAAGCAGGTCTAAATTGTCATCTTAATAATGAAATCTAAGAGAAGATGTAATTAATTGTTTAATATTGTGGTTTTATTTTTCTATGCAGTAGTTTCTTTTTTTTTTTATACTTTATTATGTAACGAGTCTATTACGTACCATGAGCCTTCTGGGTTGTGTTTCAACATTCTTCAACATACAAAAAAAAAATCATTATTATTATTTTTTTTACAAAATGACGAGTAAATGACATTTAGTTGTTTTGAGAAAATAGTGCATGTGCTTCTTGAAGAATTATTTATTCCATGGACATCAGAACAATTGTATGACAATTGGGACAGGATCCACCCACTATTTAAGACCAATGAAATTGGACCCACTCACTAGTCTCTATACCATAATAAATTAAACTCTATTCTGTGTTGTCATTATTCTTTGTGTCTCATGTTCCCATGGCTGCGACACAGCAAATTCTAAACAAAGAATAGCATATCTGCTGCTGCTCAGGTTACTCTGACTGTGTGCTCACATACCTGTTATTCTGTTCTTTTTTTCTTTTTTTTGCTTCATAATGCACTACACATTTTCACTCCTTTAAAACTGAACTCCTACTATGAATCCACATCAGTGAGAGATGTGATGGCTAGAAAATGTACACATTATATAAACAAAACCAGTTATAACGGTAGCACATGGGGTGGGGCTTGCGGACAATTTCACTTTTGAATTTGTGGTGTTGGTACCACATATTACACAAAAAAAATTGTCTGTTACACTTACACCTTGCTTGAAATATAAATTTTTATTCTTAACAAAAATCACTACAACGAAACTGTAACCTGTTTACCTGTAACAAAAAAATGTAAACTTCTCTGGTTTAATAAATTTTTTAAATTTTCGATTTTGCTTGAAAAAATAGCACTGTATATTTATGCCATTCTATGTTTGTGTCCCTCATCTCCACCTGTTTACAATCCATAATCAATGCCACGCAACAACCCACATGGCCGACGATGTCCACTACTGTCTCTATTTTTCCTGCAGGTTTCAATCTATTTCTCTCCCGTGTACTCTACCTCCCAGTATTACAGACCCCCAGCGCTGAAAAAATAAAATAAGATGAAAGAGATTCATAACAAGGTCTCGGAGTTAAATTTCACTTTATTTTCTGCCCTCTTTTTTTGCACATTTTGACAAGCGATTAAAACCTCTGTTTTGCCAGCCTCTAGTCTACCAGTTTGAGAGGGTAATTATTTTGGGGGGATCTGAAGGCTTCATTTACATAATGAGGGTATTGGAATGTGACTGAACACAGCAGGGCTAGGTACAGGAGAGGTAGCGATCTCACAGCAGCTTTCCTCATAGTCCCAGAGTGCCAGCTTGAAGCATCTGGTGGCTGTGCGTAGGGATTGGACCGGCATATTTCCTTGCATTTTGAAGAATTGAAAAATGCTCTCTGTCAGCGACGTTTCAGAACTTTAGATTTGCTGATGCAGTCGTTAGTAAGTTCAACCGCTTATTCTCTAGGCTCACGTCTGTCCTCTTCTCACTTGGAGAGCCAGGGATAATGAGCTTTCAAATCATGGGCCAGTGCGCAGCGCATGGCCTCTTGACCAGCCTTCTGAAGGTCCAGCGGGCCACAGTGGACTCAAAAGATGCCCTTCAATTAGCTGAGCTGCAGTAAGTGCTGTTTTGAACCTGGAGCTATTGTTGAGGTCTGCAACATAACGACTCATTCTTGACATACTGTGCCTGTTCTATACTTTTGAGGCTTCCTCGGGTTGTTATTTTATTTTACAGGTTATAGCAGTCCATTTTACTGTTGCCAAAGGGATAGTGGAATAAATGCTATTTTTTAAACAGTACTACTTATCTGTTTTGGTCACCAATTAAACCAGCATGAGACTTTTTTTCATTATTTATTATCAATAATGCTTTAAATTCAGCTAATGATCAGCTAAGTTCAGACCTTATTTGCTTACTTTATACACATTTTCAATCCTAATGTGCACGTTATTCCAAAAGAAAAACAACTGTATAATACTTTCCTTCATGTTTTAACTTTGTGGCTTGCTGTCACCAAGCCAACGTTTTTGGCCCCTCCCCACCAACCACCTTTTTTTTTTTTTTTTTTTCTTTACTTTTTTAGTACTTGGTAATGCATTTCACTGTGTAACCAAAGTAAAATGTGTTGCAAACACAGTTTCATCTTCACTTTAAATGACAATGACCATCTTTGAACTGTTAAGCTATAGGCCCATTGGGATTTAACCTTGAAGTCCGGTCCTCGTGGAGTTGAACATGTTGAGGCCCTCAAATGTTGTCTGCCGTTTAAAGTCAATCCAATTAATCACATTGATTGAGGATCATTCGTTCTCACGCTCTAGAGCTCAGCTTATTGTCAGTGTTACTGGTATTGCATTGTTTATAAAATAAAATATTGTAGATGCTTTAATTCTTCTAAAATTGTTAAAAGACATGGCCTGAGGGATGTTAATATTACATGATCGATTTAATTTCTGTTGAGACACATGGTTACTATTACTTTTTATATGCTTTTGTGTAATAGATCTTGTTAATTAGTAAACATTTTTGAGTATGTCTAAATTGTCATTAAGAAAACTGATAAGGTGATTTCTGAGACAAGGAAAGACTAGGGTATTTTATCAATGAATATATTTTCCTTTGAATGCTGTGAGTGTTTTCAGTAACAGTGAAGTGTTCTGGATCTTCTTTGATCAAATAGTATTCCTGGTACTTCATATATTGGTCATTGAAAACCCCTGGTTGGTTTTAGAAAAACAGCCAGTTAGATAAATGACAGAATTGCCACTTACTGTATAAACTTGTGGTCATAGATAATGTCAACATTGTTGCATGTATTCTTTTGTCCAATAGATGGCGTCAGAGATTAGGACCACTCAATCTGCCTCTCCTGCAGTGGACTTGATATTCCACCAGCAGTCACGCCTCCCATAATTCCTTTGTACCCTGCCACTCTCTGTTCATTATCATTCTTCCTCGTTCGCTGATGCACTCTTACTCCTAGGTTGCCAATTACTCTGACTGGCTCATTTTCGAAAGTTTTCTCAGAGGCTGCAGAACCTCTTCTGCCTCCACCCCACCTGTCAGAGCCTTCAAACCAGCATGTGGAATAAAACAACGCACACCAAGGAGTCTGTCTGTGCTTGCAGTCCTACACTAGATGTCTCCATCAAGCTCTATTTGAGATTTTAAATGAGGGCAACTAGTTGCTCAGTTTTGTTTAAAGGAAGTCATTGGTATGTCCACTTGGCTTAATTATGATGATTAAAGTTCTCCACAGGGAATACTGTTGTACTGTACAGTGAGCTTCAAAAGAACGTTGGCCGCTGTGCAAAGGAACTGTCGGCCCAAAAATGAATGCTATTGTTTACTTGTCCCACAAAAGGCTTTTCTATGAGGACTTATTCTGCCAAGCTTTATAAGCAGTCCATATGACTGGTGTGGTTATATTCCAAGTATTCTCAACCATAGAGAAGCTTTGTGTGTGGAACAAATTGCAACTGATCTAAGCTTGTGCTCAGGCAAAAAAAAGGCCTTTTTTTCAATTTGTTTCTCGTGCATCACATGACCTGACTATTTAAAAGAAATGCTGTATTTACTGGCACGTTGTGAGCTTTTCCACTATCAGGCTGAAGGATTCTGTTTACTTATCTGGTTCAGTCAGCACAGAAACGTTTTCATTTTCCACTGTGGTGCTGATAATGGAACTTTTTAGAATATAGTTCAGATGTGTCAGTATTTGCCTTGATCACGCAAGTGTAATGTAACCACAATGCGGATAATGATCAAACATTGCTGGTTTTGAGACTTGACCATTTTTTTTCTGATATTTTCTTTGTTGAAAGTCCGATTCTACCATGCTAGCTATGGAGAAACTAGCATGGTTGTCTAATTGTGCCTAAAATTATGGCCATTATAAAACTATTATAATGGTTTGGCACAATCGTGGAAAAGCGGCTGTTGATGCAAGTTATTTCCATAAGCATCTATGCATTTAGCAATGTAATTGTAACTTTGAAACATATATCGCATTTGGTTCAAGTAAGTCAGGCAAATTCCCAACATTGACCAACAAAAATCTGTTTTCACAAAAAAAGTGCTTTCAGTTGATCATTGACATATTTTCCTTAAAAATATTGCCAATTTGCTGTGCTTAAGTGTTCTTTACACAATATCGGTTACAAAAGATTTAATGGACAAGGCTGCTTGTAATTTATATTACTAATATTTTGTTATAACCAATGTAAGGAAAATGAGTTTGAAATAACGCATATGGCACTTTTTTTTTTGAGCTGAACTATTTCTATTTCGTCCATACAGTTTTTTTCTGTATAAAATCCACGTGTTTTTTTTTTTTTTTTTTTTTTTTTTAAAGCTGTTGAGAAACAAAGCACTCAAGCAAGAGTTATTAATGGCGTCCCCTGTAGATGCATGCACATTCTTAATTTGCTTCCCTCTCTTGCTATTCCTGTCACAAGTGTTTCATGTCCTCTGACATGTGACAGTCCGTTCAGTGCTCAATCTCACTGCTTTCCTCTTGTTGTCTGCTCTGCTCAGTTCAGACACGCTGCAGTGAGCGCCAGCCTGTCACTCCACTGCACTAAAGCACATGCCATTTCCAATTTGCTCCTCTGGTGTTCATTCTGGCTTCCACGATGGCACCACAAGTCATCCATACGTAGGACTCGGTCAGCCAATTACCAAACACCATCAGGTCTTGGCCATGTGAAGTGTTTGTTTTATTCTGCAGTATTGTTTATTTTCATGCCTTTTTTTTTCTAAGCATAGTATCATTTACCGTCACTGTCGTATGAATATGTTTGACAACAAGCATGCTTTTTCTCAATA
This sequence comes from Danio choprae, assembly GCA_903798125.1. Taxonomy (NCBI): domain Eukaryota; kingdom Metazoa; phylum Chordata; class Actinopteri; order Cypriniformes; family Danionidae; genus Danio; species Danio choprae. Next base: position 3,300,840 of record CAIGQW010024412.1, read on the forward strand.
TCTTTTTATTGAAGTCTTGTGGAAATGGTTGGGAGAGAAAAAAAGAAATGGATCTAAAATAGGCTGATCCTTTTTTCTTTGGATCTCTATAGCGCTATAAGTACGTAAGTATGGTGATAATACAAAAGAGCTAAGAGCATAGGTGAAAGATCATGCTTTAGAATTAAACCCATTTTTCAAATGGAAAAATGGGACAGAATAAGCAGCCAGGCGCTTGTCTATTAACATGGATATTTTCAATTAATCATGCCTTTCAGAGCAAGCCCTGAACCCTTGTATTTACCAGTCTACCCCTCCGGTACCCAACCCTAGGGTCTCTAGACTATAATGCTGTATTGATTCCTTAGATACACTGCTTCATCCTGAGTATTTTGTTAAACTTTTTTTTTTTTTTTTTTCTCCCCCTCTTTCTCTCCAACCTCTGTCTTCCGAGCCACTCTGGAGCGTTAGTGAAAATGGGTTTCTGATTTCACCATTGCGCCCTGACCCTATCTCCCTGAACCGTTTTTATACTGTTGATTCATTTCACAAGTAGCCCCCAGCGCCTCTATGGCCACCACTGCTGTTTTGTTTTTGTTTTTTGATATTTTTATCTGTGTCCTGTAGATGTAGTTAAGATATCAGCTACTTATCTGCCTGAACAAATGAGCTATTGCCTGTATGTATGGATAAACAGATGTCTGATACTATTATTTTTTGATGATCGACAGCATTTGATACTCACTATTTTTGTTTTGTTTGTTTACAGGTATGATAAGGAAGGACATGCATTGGATGGACAGTCCATGACAGAGTTGAGAGGACCAGGTGGTGGTGGAAACACAAACTGGAAGACCCTGGCGGAAGTCAAAAATGAGCATCTTGGCCATGGAGACAAAGTATGTAGATTGCAATTTATTTTTATTATAATTTTTTTTCCTGTGCTTTATAATTTTATCTATCTAATCAATTCATTTTTTTGCTCCATTTTTTTCTTTCTATATATATCGCTCTGTCTCATTGTTTGTTTGTCTTTTTATTGCCTGTTTTTTGCTAATTTTCTGTCATTTATTCCATTTATATATATTTGTTTATCTATTTATATCATGTTGTCTGTTCATGTATTTTATTTTTCTCTTTATGGCTATTGCTCAGTCATTTCAAATGTTTATTAGGGTTGTCAAAATTAATAGTTTTTGATGCATTGGGATGCAGATGTTTCTGTATCTTTTTGGTAATAGATCATAAACGGTTATTACGTACTGACATCATTTATCTTCTTTGCACTATGTCGCTGTAGCTTACTATGGTGAGGGAGGTCAATTAAAATGCTCCAACTACTTAAAAAGCAGACTACTGTGCACAATTCACTGCTTGTGAGTTTGATGGGAGAGTCTTTCACTGACATGGAAGGTCACACTGTGGACCTTTGATCTGCTGGTATGTTCGTGACGTAGTGTTTCCTCCTCTCTTGGCTGTTACAGCGATACTTGTGGGCAGGTAAAATTAAAGGTACAGTTTATATCTGACTGCTTGTATTAAAAGACAAAATTGTATCCTTGTGTTGTGAAGTAAAATATATAATTGTGGATGGAAAGCATCGTCAATGCACCGAGATGCCGAATTGAACCGAATCGATGACATGATAATCGTAATCGAACCAAACTCTGAGACCAGTGTAGGTTCACACCCCTACTGGCTATTATTCCATTCGTCCATCTGTTCTTCAATATCATAAACTCAAACAATTCACTGCTCATATTCAAACACTAACAACAATAGTAATGATAAAACGTAGAGATTTTATGCCGAATATAACATATACATGTACTATATTTAGCATAATTAGCTATTGTATGTTTTGTTGATAGTTTGAATTGTTTATTTAGTTATATTACTTTTAGTATTTGTTAAATGCTTCTATAGCTTTAGTTTAAATTTTAATTAATAAAGAATTTTTTTTTATATATATTTTATCAGAATTACTTTAATTTAATAATTTTAGTTAAATATCAAAACCCTGATATGCACGTTAACTGTTAAAAACGAAATTTAAATGAACAAGTATGTCCCCTTTAGGAATTCCTCTAAAGTGTCTTGTGGAGCATCACCTTATTATGTTCTCATTTTCTGTTCATCTGATTAATTGTAATCAGTCGGTCCTGTGTTACATGTTCTGTAACAAAAAAAACAGGGATGCAGTCATTTAGCTACACGGTTACTTTTCTCTCTGCTCATTAATCACACATTGTAATGCCCTTCCAGTCTCCCCAAGGTGTGTGCTTAAAGCATTACTCACATTCAGCACTGGAGATGGAGAATGGAGATTAGCAGGACTCCATTTACTGAGCCTAATAATTAAGAGATTATACTACAGATAAGCTGCATATAT
>CAIGQW010024412.1:3308210-3328516 GCA_903798125.1 Danio choprae
GTGTTTTTTTCCCCCCTCGCATTCTATTTCAATATGGACAAAATTAGGCAAAATCATTGAAGCTAATTATTCAAAAGGTTTGGTAGCCCCCTCACTAGGAACTGGGAAAAAAAGTTCAGGTTAGAGTGGAGTGTATTTTTTTATATATTGGAAACAGGAATTTGTGATGTTAGTTTAATTTAATGATACTTAAGTATCTGCATTTTTCCATCTAGGTTGATAAAACAAAATAACTTGGACTTCCCAAACTGCTACACAGCACTTGTTTAAAATAAGTCAAATTGTCAGCCACATTGACATGCAGCTATAACAATCTATAAGCTATATGCACTCTTTGTTAGAACCCGTTCAACTACTGAACAAATGTGACAATAATTACTTGGGTATTTACTGGATTAATTTATTGTATTTGAATAAGGCAGACATGTTCAGAGGGGTTTTATTTTTGTCACTAAGTGAAATGACAGTAATTTACGGGGATATTTCCCATATTGAATAGCAAGGCTGTCCGCTCTCTGCCTTTGTCGTTCACATTTCCCGGGAGGCTTTTTATTTATTTGAAGTGACATGGAATATCAATTCCAGTCCTTTAAGAAGTTAATTGGGGTCGAATTCTCAAAGCGAAACAACTGGGTGGTCAGCAGTAAACCTGTTAGGAGAGAAATCAATTACAGTAGTAACACGTTTTTGCCATTTGTTGTTGTTGTTTTTGTATCCTATTTCCTTAGAAAATATGGGGTTAAGACTTTGCCAGAGGCTCTGTATAGATTATGGTCCAATGAGAGATGACAAATCCACTGTGAGCTGAAATCTCAGTCCTCAGAAAGGCAAAGTGCCCTTTTTTGCGTTTCATTAAAGAGTCAATTTTACAGCATAAATGTGAATCGGGACCTGATTTTCTGAAGAGCGTGAGTTTCTTAAGGCCATTGCAGAAGAATCTCATCTGTGTGCTCTAATCAGGACCATTGTCACCAGGGTAAACATGGTTGCCGTGCGTTTGTCTTTGCAAGATTTGATTTAATGTGTTTCTCAAGAGCCTTGTGAAGAGAAAAGTCATGTACATGTTCAGCCACTGACCTCTTTTTCACCCTGTAATCCTCAGTCTCCTGTGTCTATCCTCCATTTTTCCCAATATGTTATGTCTAAAACGGTCAGTTGCCCTTAGCTGACTCTTCAAGACTTTGTTTCACCTGTTTTATTTTCTCACCCTCAAACATGCAATATCACTTTCATCAAAGAAATTGGTCCCGATTGGTAGATTTTTCAGTTGAAAAACACTTATCCATTTAAATAAATAATAAAAAAAAAAATTCTACCCATAAACAATGTAAATCGTAGTGCATGCAAAGGTTTCAAATTATGTCTGGAGAAGTTGAAGTTGGCAGTGTTTGATAATTGTTGACTGCTAATATTGCAATTGTTACTTTAACAGTATGTTAACTGACATTATAGACCATAGCATTCATTGGCAAAAATAAAAGACTTCCTGATAGCCTAGTAATATTCACTTTTTGATTATTGATATGTAGCTAAAATGCTTTTTAATAAGCGTTATAATAAAGTTAATTAACATTACTCAAAGGAATAGTTGAGTTATCTTGAATATCAACAAAGAAAAAGTTAATTTTTAATTACATTTTAGACAATAGTCAAATTTTTCACCATTGAAAATAGTTTCAAGTCAGAGCTAAAGCTTTTTGCATCTCACAGCAGCAGGGAAGTGTTTCCTTACTTAATGAATCTATTTTGAAGAAATCATTTTATGCAAAGATTTGATTCCATGATCCATGCAGTCACTTTTTGGATGTTAAGTGAAGAATTCAATGAAAGCATATTTCACACTTACACAAGAAATTAGTTTTGATCTTTTTGTTTGAATAGCTTTGGTTGGTATTCAATGGTCGAGGTTAATGTATGCAATTACTACTCTGATGTAAAAACCTGATGTGTTTTATATTTTTATGTTAGGTGATAGTTTATCTAAAGTATTTAATAAATCCCACAAAAACGGCTTTCAGAAAAGTCACTAGGACCAGTGTGTACTGTATGCAGTGAACGCACCAACCGCTCAAAAAAAATCCTGGTACCGCTGTGTCTCCCTTTTCATCTCCAACCACATTTGCTGTGAACTTCCTGTCCTCCCATTGTCTCTTCTGCATACATTTAGCGCAGAGCCTTTGACCTCCCCTCCAGGTGCTCTACGGCTTCTCTTTCCCTTCTGCCTCCAGCCCCGTTCACAAGCCCTTTTTATGTGTATGCATATTCTATGCTTTGCATATCTCACTTAAATGAATACAGGCAAGTTTGTTTGCCTCTCTGCTTGGCCCATTTTGCAAGCAGGCTGCATTTTGTTTTTTCTTTTTTTAAGCTCTATACATCATGCCATGTAGGTTCTGCAGTTACCTCATAAGAACTTAAAGGAATTGTATGACATAGAAGTGGTTTTTAGGATGTATAGTACTGTATTCTGTTACTGTGTTTAATACGATCAGTTACAGTATATTTTGGGGAAATAGTGTCTCCTTGTAAGCCTTGAAATCAAATATTTTTTGTGACACAAACTCTCTTCTCTTCCCAGGCTGATTATTTCTCTTGCATCGCCACCATAGTCTACATCCGCAAAGAGAACTGCTTGTATCAGGCCTGTCCCAGTAAAGACTGCAATAAGAAGGTGGTGGACCAGCAGAATGGCATGTTCCGCTGTGAGAAATGCGACAAAGAGTTCCCTGACTTTAAATATCGTCTCATGCTCTCGGTAAGGAACTTGCTGTTGTATTTTCTGCCCTCTCCAAAATAACACATCAAGCTTCTGAAGTCACGTGTTCTCTAGTTATCCTAAAATAAAAATCTCTGCCATCCCTTTTTTGCTTTCAGAAAATATCATTCCTAAAATGAATTTAATATTACTGTTTTTTATTTATTTATGCTCTAAATACATTGTTAATTTGAGGCCTCTTCATTTTGGCTTTGCTGTTAATCAGCCAAAGCTGTGCTTCATTAATTGCTTCTTTTTGTGTTTAAAGCTGCATCTCAAATTCCAGGAATTGGCAAATAAAGCAAATACGTTCTTGTTGCTGCTCTGCGGACAAAATGTGTTTTTTTTTTTGAATAAAAGATTTATGTTTTTACTCAGTTTAGATTTAATTTAGCTTCAGCATCCAGACATGATAATTTGCATATTTCTCTTTTTTTGTTTCACACCGAACAAAAAGTACCATGACACACCACATCCTTAAAATCCTTAACATAGTGTTCTGTTAGTGGATGCTCAGCAGCATTGCTACTCTTTCTATGGCACCCAGCCAAGACTGAGGAGTCTGTGGAGATCACCATGCACATAGTTTTCTATAAAATTGCATTTTATTTGTCTCAAATTATTGTTAACTTCAATAACTTCACCCCAGGCTGAAGTATTGTTTTTTATGTCTTTCTGTGCTTTGAATGAACTCTTTTTCTGGTTGCTTTATTTATACCCTGAATTTCTTAAACTGAACTTTATCATGGCGATTTAATTATCTATTTCGGTCTGCTGTCTTGAACTTAATGTCACATCTCGTTTGTGATACCTTTTTAAAATTGTCTTTATAGAGATTTTAAGAACTTTTAGCATGTACTAAAGACTTTTAATTAGCTTTAATTAGCTTTTTAGCATGTACTAAAACAAAACTAAGCATACAAATTATATAGATGAAAAATAATTATAATATAAAACATAAAAAACAAGTACATATAAATAAATGCATGTGCATACAATATAAAGGTATCAGAACAGTGGTATAGCAGGTGATACAAGTTATATGGACAGAAAAATAGTTTTGGACATTTGGGAATATTCTGTTTTAATACCATGGATAAAAAGTTTAGAACTTTCTCCCAAAAATGTTCAACCAAAGAAAACTCCCATAAACAATGATATAGAGTTCTATGATATAGATGTTTGGGTTGAATTTGTGAAGCAATTCTGGAGTTTATGTAGTATAGTATATATAGTTTTTATAGTGTATATATACATATACTCATTTTCCATTTATATTGCAGAAGTTGATCATGTATTAATTGTCAGGGAAAACACCTAAATGTAATGCCTAGTTGCATTTAGTTTGACCACTTTAACTCTGGATCCAGTTTAGTTATGTATGTGGTCTGTCTCCCATTTCAGAACCTCAACGTCAAATCAGCCTCTTCAGTTTGAGCTGTATATGTTAGACGTGACTTCTAATGAACATAAAACATCATTAATTGTCCTTTCATTCTCTGTCAGGCCAACGTTGCTGATTTTGGAGACAACCAGTGGGTGACTTGCTTTCAAGACAGTGCCGAGATTCTTCTGGGCCAAAATTCTGGTTATCTTGGCCAACTGAAGGACACGGTGAGTTTCTTCTTTGTCTGCTTCACAACCTTTGTTTTTTCCCCCTGTGTTTCCTATTCGTGTACTACATGAAAGTGTGGCCTCGAGGATTGGCCCATGTATTACAAAGATGCTCTGAGAAGCAGCACATTGTGAATGAATTGGTGTTCTTTTTGTGGCGTTTATGAAATGTGCTTTCAAAGCCCAAGGATTTTTAACAAGGTCTTACTCTTCAGAGGCACATTCAGTCTCTCATGGAGTGGTCTATATTAAGAGACAAACATAATGTAATTTCACAATGTCTTATTTGTAACCCTTTTAAAATATTGCCTTGCCTTGGGTTTACAGAATGAAGCTGCTTTTGATGAGGTCTTTCAGCATGCAAACTTCAATACCTTTGTCTTCCGGAACCGAGTGAAGCTGGAGACCTACAATGTAAGTTTTCAAAAAAAAAAAGAAAAGTGGTTCGGCTGGATGTCTTTATAATTACTGTTTGATTGCATACTTATGATTCAAATGCACCAAATAAATGTATTATGCAGGTTTTGTACAGTTGTATGAAATCCTTGGAAATGCTTGAATTTTAATTATTTTCAAGGTTTGAAAAGTCCTTCGATTTTTGGATAAAGTGCTTGAAACTACTTAATGTAATTGTGCTGTTTTCGTGGTCTTTTTCAAGTAGGCAATAATAATAAATTGTTTAAATAAAATAAATCTTTGCTTTTGCATAAAATAAAAACAGAGTGTATGGGGATTACCACTTCATGAGTAAACATTGCATGAAATAAAAGTAAATAAACATTTTAGATGAAAGATGACATTGAACAAGTATGTAAATACTATGGGAATTTGCCACACTTGTAAAGTGCTGGACAAATTTGAAAATGCACCTGGAAAGTGGTTATGTTTAGCTTTGGAAAAGAAGTCAGAACCCTGATTACAGTGATTTCTGAGGAAATTGGGTTTTAAAATAGTTTAGAAAAGAAAATGACTTAGTTGAAATTGTCACATTTCACACTATTACTTTTTAGAAAATATTTTTATTGTATTTATTATCAAATAAGTGTAGTCTTCATGCATCTCTATTTATTGAAATAAATAAAATTAAAAAAGCATCCCAAGCTAAAATATTATTAATGTTAAAATCACAAAGAACAGGTTGAGAGTGACTAAGATTTTTGGAAATAGACACTGCTTTTCTGCCATCCTATTCATCACATTGCCATCGATGAAAACGGCTCTTTACCTTGTTCTTTTTCGATATGACATGCTACACAAGAGCCATGTGAGAAGCGCATTGACAGATTAGCTGTAAATAGTGAATATGTTTGTGTTGTTTATGAACATCTGTCTGTGAACTTGAAGCCCAGAACATCACATTTGCCTTTCTCAAACACACCTGCTCTCAAACCCAAAGCAAAGAGAGAGATTGAACCGGAGAATTTCAATACCCTCAGGGCTATTTTCCTCATTCATCACCTTTTTTTCCCTTCTGATTTTCAGAGTTGAGATTCATATGTTGTTTCTCAAAGTTCAAGTCAACTCAAGTTTGACTTCATGTCATATTAGCTTCACAAATTTATAGCCTTAAATTGTCTATCTTATTTCTTTAATCGTGTTCGGCTCATAGCGGTGCTGCAGTCAGTCTCTGCGAAATGCAATTTATTATTCTTCAGGGAAATTAGTATGCATCTGAAATGCTGTATCAGTATCCAAATTCCCAGCCATCACATTGGTGGAGATCGTTAAACTGCATGTTCAGGTAATGAAATCAAAATACAAGGCTACAGTCAGCATTTGTGAAGGTCACCTTTAGCTTAGGTGTATGAAAATGTGGATCTTATTAGAGTTTGCAGATTCTCTAGATAAAGACATAGAAGAGCTAAAGTTGAACCCTCCTCAGTATTAACCGAACCAGGGAAAATATCAGATAAATATATATTTATTTAAAACCTGGAAAATTGCTGGAAATATGAGTGTTGCTATACACTGCTGATATATATTGTGATGATAATTGTGTAACAATTGTGATTAAAAAAACAACAACAACAACAAAAAAACGTTTATTGTTATGGCCATTATTAGCTGCGATTTAGTTGCAATATTCGGGTCTTGGTCACGACCATATTTAAAAGGGAAAATGACATTACCAGGGGTGCACAACCTTTTTTTAGCCTTGATGTTTTTGATGTTGCTTTGTCCTGACACAGCACAACCAATAATCATTTTTCCAATATTTTAAAAATAATGTTGCAAATGCATATAAGTTCATATATAACATATTTGCATATCTCTGAAATCTAAACATGAACTTGTATTTTAAATATGTGATTTGCATGCACGATTGGGTAATTCAAGACGCTTTCACATTTGGTTTGATTGTCTCGTTCGCTCCCAAGTTTGACTGACCCTAGCTGCCACCATCTGAAGTAGTAGTACAACATTGACTGCAATTCTGTCCATGCACAGAGACCAACTTTTTTACATTCTTCTAGCCACAAGCATGGTAAAGTTGAATTATGCCACATCGTTGAATTACATCTGAGATGAAGTAATCTAAATTCTGAGCCTACTGGCACAGCTACTTGGAAAACAAGAAATATAAATAGCAAAATTACTGCATTATTTTAATACTGCTGACAACGCACATTATAACCCTTTGATTGCCACTCTACCAAATGGTTGACCATGTTTTTACTGTTACTTAAGTAATGACTGTTAAAGTAATTTAAAGAATGACTGTTTTAAATAATGGTTCACACACACAGTTATGTTGGTTTACAAAAAAGTCTAACAAACATAATCCTACTACACTTTATTTTGGTTTTATTGTTAAAAAAACAAAAACATGTTAAATGAGAATCTGAAATATTTTATGGCATACTTCAAAAAATAAAGATGATTTAGTATTCAAAAATGTTTTATTTTGAATATATATATATATATATATATAATTTTTTTTAATAAATTGGTCTTACACTTTATATTTTCAGATTTTCCATAGTATTTCATAGTTTATGTATTAATTTCGGTACTTTTACTGTAAACCGACATATCAACCATTTGGTAGCGAATCTATTTTTATAATCCACATCTAATCGGCATAACCATTATTACTGTATGTAAAATTACTGTAAAATATATTTTCTGCCTTTTTTTGTTATAAATGCACCAGATCAAAAATAAAAGGTACTTCAGACCATCAGTTGATACTAAAAAGTTGGAAGTAAAGGATGGGAAATGAGTGTATTATTTTCATTTTTAAAACACATTATTCAAAGGTATTGGGAACACTGTGTAGTAAATGTATTAAGCAATGCACATTACTGAACATTTGCTATGATAATTAGTCTCATTTTTAAGAATAAACCAAATGTCAGAACAAATTTATTTGGGAATCTCCTGTAAAGAAGCATTTATATATTTTTTTCCTTCTTCTTAATCCAGACTGAAACATTTGATTCCACTTTAAAATATTTTTTTCCCAGCATAATTATACTCAAGTTGTTAGCAAGATGCAAGTATATTGAAACGAACAGTCTAGTTTCATGTGAATTAAAATGGCATGCACTAATTTGCCATAAGTTAGATGTTCGTCTTTCTTATTATAGCTCAGCATGCTGATTGTTGTCTGATGACACTTTAATTTTGTGGAGGCCTTTAAATGTGTTCTAGAAAAGAGAAGCAGCAGAAGTATTGTCAAAACATTTCAGTCTATGATCAGTCCAGTGCTCAAATCGAAAAAAATAGGATTTGCTACTTTTAGATTGTGAAATTGTTTTGGTCCATCTATCATCTGCAAGCAGCAATGATGATTGCTGTAAACCTAGTTCTGCAGTGCTGGAACAACATAAAATCTTATAAGTGCTGCTTATGGAGTTTCACTTGATTTTATAGTTTTTTTTTTGTTTGTTTTTTGTCCTTTGGGACTTGGAGAATGATTTTATTAAAGCTCATTAATGTATGGCAGATTTACATTTAATCTGCTCTCTCTGTCTCTGAGGCAATATCACTTTTAAAGACCTTTAATGGCTGCAGTTGAGGCTAAATAGTTTTTTAGGTTAAACTAATAGTGTTAGGAGTTTTCACAGGGGTCGTTAGAAGATGCTAATCATTTTTCTGAGATTGTGAGTGTAGTCTATTTATTACATTTACTTCTCTTTGCTCCCTATATCATTGCCGTTCTATTTTCTACAGGAATACAGCTGAAAGTTCTTCTAACCGATTTGTGTGTAAAAACAGCAACACTCCATTTTCAAACAATCTCAGGCATTTGCTCCCTTAGGGGAGACCTTTATAAGTGCTTTTTGGAGGAGTTGGAAAACTTGGAGAGACGTCAATTTTAATCCCTTTTGTTTTGTCTTCACAGGATGAATCTCGCATTAAAGTGACAGTGGTGGACGCCAAGCCTGTGGACCACCGAGAATACAGCAAACGGCTGATCATCAACATAAGGAAGTTGGCTGCACAGTAGAAGGACTGCTGCGGTCACACAGAACTAATCCCTCAGCCATTGTGGAGTTTCTTACAGTGTCGTGCATATTATTTTTTGAATGTTTTTCTTTAGTTTTTGTGACTTTTTTTTTTTTTGTTTTTTTTCTCATCCCATTTTGAATTTGGACAGTAATTTCACCAAAATAAATGGCTTTGTTTTCAGAAGTGCTGCAAGATCAGATTAGCTTGCACTATTGTCCCCAGGGTCGACTGATTGGAAAGGGTATTTTTTGATAAAGTGAAGGAGGGATTGTAAAGGAGACAAACAAAAGGAATAGGGTAGATTTGAGTATTGTAGATGAGTGTACATTCAGCGACCGGCTTTTGTGGCCTTTGGTTGGCTAGAGTAAACTACACCTAAGGACGTCTGCTTTGATAAGCCTATTCACACTCAATGTGCTTGCCAGGCACACACTGTATTTATATAGATATACATTGTATGTGTCTGTTGTATTTTGTTGTACAAGTAATAAAAAGCTTTTTGTGTTCTCGAGTCTGTTCTTGTTTCTGTATTGTTATTTTGATCATTTTCATCTTCATAAATTGTGCTGTGATAAAGGTGCAATCACATTTACATTTAAGTGAAGTTTCACAGGTAAAATAGATAGGAGTCCACATTATTGGGGATTTTGTATGCAGTTGAAAGATTTCCAATCAAATACTGCATTTCATTATTAAAGTTGCATTGATTACTTGTTGACTAAGAAAGAGTAAATGGTCTTAAATGCCCTTCTGTACAAGTGAAATTTCACTACCTCAACTTAACAAATACTACAGCACATAAGGGTCTTTACAGACTAATGGCAATCAATAATAACTAAGTCAAGTATTTTGTGGACGTCCGATCAAATGTAATGAAAGTATGTCCTATCTTGCTGTCAATCTGTATTTAAAAACCTTAGTACAGCCAATGGAGAGGAGTATGAGGTGTGGCTACGGTTGCTGATGTTTTAATTGGTGCAGCCTAATTTAGTGCAAGCCAAAATGCAAAGACTGAATAAATTATACAGAAAACGTTAACTAGCAGGGTTTTACAAAATTGTGGAAATGGATCTTTGGGTTTCAGTGAATACAGCAAACTTAAAGAGTTTCCTCTCAACAGGTAAGTTAAATACTTAGACGTTTTCTCTGAAGTAGCTTGCTTACACGTGACATGCGCTTGTGATGTTTGAGTTAGGGTAGGTGGAAATGTGAGGCATTAAATTGGGTATGCAAAGTTTTTTTCTTCTGTGCTGCAGTGTTGTGTTCTGTTTGCACTGGTAATATTTACGGAAGATTAACTTTCTGTAAGAAATATGACTGCCCTTTGGAGTGTAACAAAAAAAAGTAAATTTGTTTAACACTTCCTTCGCTCTCCTTTTTTATCCAGATGTCTTGCTTTTTTAGTCTTTTAGTTAGCTTCCATCAAAATAAAAGTGTAGTCATTTTTATTGTGATCGTGCTAGTATTTTGAACTGTCACTGATGTCTGTGATGTCCTCTTGTGCAATAAACTTACATTTTATGGTCACTGCCACTAAAATATCTTAAAGGGCACCAATTTTAACCATTTTTCAAGATTTAATATAAATCTTTTGTGTCTCTGTATGTACGTATTGGTAAAGTTTCAGCTCAAAATACCCATCCGATTATTTATTATACCTTTTTAAATCTGGGAAATGTGAGCTGTTTTAAGATTGTAGCTGTATTTGTTGCCTGTTCCTTTAATGCTAATGAGCTGGTTCTCCCCGCCCACCGTTCCCACGTGCGTTTCAGAGCCATGGCCTTCACATAGACAAACAGCTGAGTGACAGACAAGAATGAAGCAGATCTCCTTTACTACAGTAAGAACTTATATATATATATATATTTGTTGTGGAGTTAATCTAAGCCTTTCTGAAGCAATGAGTTACAATGTTGTTATAAAGTTCTCTCTCTCTCTCGCACACACACGTTAGCTTTACACTGTTTTTGCACGCAAATGTGACAGGGTACACGTAAATATCCACTGCTGTATGGATATCGGTAAACTAATGTGCAAAATAAACCTTTACTATCTTTATTACAAACATGCACTGTTTTAAAAACGTTTTAAATTTGTAAAACTCATTCTTGATCACATTTGTTGATGATTGATGATCCAGCTGAACAGATCTTTTAACCCCAGTTGCTTTGAGCATGTCCTGTCTTGTTGATATAATTATACGTGTTAAGACATGTTAATACGCGGCTGTCAATCAATTCGGTGGGCGGAGAAACCGCACTCACACATCAAGTTGCGGTTGGCCTCAAAATGGGAGAGATTTGGATCCTATTTTAAGGTCAGGAAATAAAAAAAAATCATATCACCCCAGTTTGACTGTGGACACACTATACCTACACACAGTTCTGTTCAAACAGTTTACAAAATATGATTTTCATCATAGGTGCCCTTTAAAGAACTTAGTGATAAATCTACACAAAGCAAAGACATTGAAATATTGGAAAATGCAAGTGTTTAACTGTTTGTTCCGATTCACACATTTTATTTAGACTTTGGAATGAAAAATGAAATATTTCCCCATTTATATGCTTGTCAAATTGACATGCAAGGGATTAAAAAAAGCTTTGGATCAAAATGAATGAAAATTAGGAAAACGTGCTGTTACAAGATAGTTGTCTAGGTTTGTTCATAAAATGCTCTAGTGTGGACAAATAAAAAAAAAAATTCTAAAATATCATAACAGAGGATTGAGAAACATATTTTGTATTTTGTTGCATATATTTGTATGAGAGGGCTGCAAAAGTCATGGAAAAAGTTGATATATCCTATTGTTTTAAATGTTTACTTGCTTATTGTTAAAGGATATAATCATTTAGCAAAGGGCTTTGGAACTGCAGTGCGGTCAAACTGCTCTAGATCTACTATACAGGGCATTGGAAAGTATTCATAGTGCTTCACTTTTTCCAAATTTTTTGTAATGTTACAGCCTTATTCCAAGATCGATTAAATTCATTAATTTCCTCAAAATTCTACACACAATACCCCATAATGACATAATGAAATTGTTGCAAATTTATTAAAAATAAAAAACCTGAAAAATCACATGTACGTTAGTATTCACAGCCTTTGCTCAATACTTTGCTCACCTTTGGCAGAAATTGCAGCCTCAAATATTTTTGAATATGATGCCACAAGCTTGGCACACCTGTCTTTGGGAATTTTTGCCCATTCCTCTTTGCAGTACCTCTCAAGCTCTATCAGGTTAAATGAGAAGCGACGATGTACAGCCATTTTCAGATCTCTCTAGAGATGTTCAATAGGATTTAGATCTGGGCTCTGGCTGGGCCACTCAAGGACATTCACTGAGTTGTTGTGAAGCCACTCCATTGATATTTTGGTGGTGTGCTTTGGGTCATTGTCCTGCTGGAAGATGAACCGTCACCCCAGTCTGAGGTCAAGAGCACGCTGAAGCAGGTTTTCATTCAGGATGTCTCTGTACATTGCTGCATTCATCTTTCCCTCTATCCTGATTAGTCTTCCAGTTCCTGCTGCTGAAAAACATTGGCACAGCATGATGCTGCCACCACCATGCTTCACTGTAGGGATGGTATTAGCCTGGTGATGAGCGGTGTCTGGTTTTCTCCAAACCTAATGCCTGGCATTCACTCCAAAGAGTTAAATTTTAGTCTCATCAGAGCAGAGCATTTAGTTTCTTATGGTCTGAGAGTCCTTCAGATGCCTTTTGGCAAATTCCAGGCAGGGAGTGGCTTCCGTCTGGTCACTCTACTATACAGGCCTGATTGGTGGATTTCTGCACAGATGGTTGTCCTTCTGTAAGGTTCTCCTCTCTCCACAGAAGAATGCTGGAGCTAAGACAGAGTGACCATTGGGTTATTGATCACCTCCCTGACTAAGACCCTTCTTCCCATAATGCTCAGCTTAGATGGCCGGCTAGCTCTAGGAAGAGTCCTGGTGGTTTCAAACATCTTCCACTTACGGATGATGGAGGCCACTGTGCTCATTGGAACTTCAGAGCAGCAGATATTTTTCTGTAACCTTCCCCAGCCTTGTGCCTCGAGACAATATTGTCTCGGAGGTCTACAGACAATTCCTTTGTCTTCATGCTTGGTTTGTGCTTTGACATGCACTGTCAACCCTGGGACCTTATATAGACAGGTGTATGCCATTTCAAATCATGTTCAATCATCTGAATTTACCATAGGTGAACTCCAATTAAGCTGCTGAAACATCTCAAGAATGACCAGTGGAAACAGAATGTACCTGAGCTCAATTTAGAGCTTCATGGCAAAGGCTGTGAATACTTATGTACATGTGATTTTTCAGGCTTTTTATTTTTAATAAATTTGAATTTGAAAATTTTTTTTTTACATTGTCATTATGGGGTATTGTGTGTAGAATTTTGAGGAAATAAATTAATTTAATCATTTTGGAATAAGACTGTAACATAAAAAAATGTGGAAAAAGTGAAGCACTATAAATACTTTCCGGATGCACTGTAGCAACTCAAGTCCCTGAAAATAACTGCACACCTTAACCTTCATCAACCAATCAGAATTAAGCATTCAACTGCCCTACAGTATAAAGTTTAAAAACGCTTCCTCCACACTTCCTTACAAAGTCTTGAAGTCTACGCTCGACCACTATTTTGCACCTGTATTGTCGGAAGATATATTTGAAGACCATCTGTCATGGTTTGCCTCTTGAAGTTTGTCTCTCTGGACTGTGTGACTGAGAGACTGTTGTTCTTCTTTTCCATTACATCTGCCGAATACCAAATCCTCTTTTTCAGCCAGCAGACATCTTTATAAAAGCCCCATCTCCTCTTAAAACTGCTTCTTTTGGCCTATAGCTGTCTGATAATAGCTTCCTCTGATGAAATCCCCTGGCAGCATACGCACAACACAACACAAACACAATCACAACTACAAACACAGTTCTCGCACACTGTTCACATCAGAGGTGCTTTGTTATATGTGAAGGCCAACAGTCTGTTTTCCTTTTATCCTTGTCTTCTTTCTTTGTCACCTCACCTTGACACATCCTTCATTTAGTCCTCCTATCTTGCCATGATTTAGTGGTATTATAAGGTGTAGCTGATGAATCTGTGTACTAAAATAATAACATTTTACATTTGTTTTCATGCAGAACTGAGATGTATTCTTAAAGACATCATTCTAAAAATTGTTCTGAATGTAAAGCATCGACAGAGTTCAGACCACAGCTACAACAATAAAGATGTATGGAAAAGGGCGATGCGGTGGCGCAGTGGGTAACACAATTGCCTCACAGCAAGAAGGTCACTGGTTCGAGCCTAGGCTGGGTCAGTTGGCATTTCTGTGTGGAGTTTGCATGTTCTCCCGGTGTTCGCCTGGGTTTCCTCCGAGTGCTTCGGTTTCCCCCACAAGTCCAAAGACATGCGCTATAGGTGAATTGGGTAAGCTAAATTGTCCATAGTGTATGTGTGTGAATGACTGTGTGTGGATGTTTCCCAGTGATGGGTTGCGGGTGTAAGGGCATCCGCTGCGTAAAACATATGCTGGATAAGTTGGCGGTTCATTCCGCTGTGGCGACCCCTGATTAATAAAGGGACTAAGCCGAAAAGAAAATGAATGAATGAATGTATGGAAAATATATTGTTGGGATCACTTTCAGAAGGATTTTTTTCCAGCTAATAAACAATAAAACACTGACAGCCAGTAAGAATCCATTAAAATATAAAGGGTTCACGCTATTTAAAAGCTAAAGATGACATTGTTGAGAAGCACACTGAATGATGTTAAGCCCTCATTTCAAAGATTATTTAAAGATAATGACTATCTTGAAAAAAAATTGGTTATACCCTGGGAATTCATGATAAAAATACATGGAGGTTATGCAAGCTAGGTTAAAATTATTTTTGTTTTTGTTTGCAATCGCTAAATTCACAGTCTGATTAGAACAATTATGTGCCACAAGCTGGATTCACTGGTTGGATGTACTAGTAGCGCACTGAGGACATCTGCTGGCTACAAGAGGGTAATGCCAAATGAAAAGAATATTTAAATAAACTGTTTGGATGCAAATATATTCATTAATTATTTTTTTTCGGCTTAGTCCCTTTATTAATCTGGGGTCGCCACAGTGGAATGAACCGCCAACTTATCCAGCATGTTTTACGCAGCGAATGCCCTTCCAGCCGCAACCCATCACTGGGAAACATTCATACACACTCATTCACTCTCATACACTACGGACAATTTAGCTTACCGAATTCACCTATACCGCATGTCTTTGGACTCGTGGGGGAAACTGGAGCAAACACAAAATATATGCACCCAAATAAGGGAAATTTGACAAAATAAATGGGGTATTTTGAGCTGAAACCTTAGACATTCTGAGGAGATTTATATCACATCTTATAAAAAGGGGCATAATGTATCCCCTTTAAATTGAGATAAAGTTGAAAAGCACCATGTATAGAGGTAAACTGAGATGAAAGAGCACATTTAGCATCACTTGATGGTTTGTATTAATGCGGCTTAGTTTTTGTGAGAAATAGTGACGTAGTGAGTGATTTGTATGTTGTTTGGGCCTCAGGGCAGGTCCAGGCAATGCAAGACTGCACTTGTAAGTATGTGCTCCTGGCTATCAAGAACAACATTTTAAACTTTGGTTTAATGCATATTTTTTATGTGATATTGACTTTACTTTAGTCAATATTGTGAACATTTCCGTATAAGATGCTGTATATTCCGTCCAAATCCAATAACTTTATTACTGAGTTTGTGTTTCTTCTTATTAGAAATTCAGTTTCCAGTCACATTTGTAAAGCTCACACAAACTCTGCTTTATTTTTGTAAAAATAATACACTGCCTTTAATAATATAGGGCTAATCAGTTTGTGCTTTTGCGAAAGCAATTATGATGATCGTGCTCTAAGATTTAAACAAATTTACTCAAACCTAAAGCAATAATTTATAAAAAGAAAAATAGCATGGTTTGTCTTTCTCTGGCTCTTAACATTTGTAAAAACATGACAATTTTTCATTAAAAAAAGTGAAAGCACTACACATTAGTAGCTCCAATATAAAAAGATTCAACATTAATGTAGTTATTAATAATTTAATTGATATTTATATTTAAAAAATTCTGTTTTTATACAGTATAGTCTATATAGAATTCAAGTAAATATAAAAAAATTAAGAAAGTAAAGGACGTATTAGAAAAATGATTAATTAATAACAAAGACAAATGAATAAACTGAATGGTTTACTCTTACATTTATGCTCCTTACGTCATATATACATTTCTGATGGTGCACATGTTAAATAAATGTAACATATAATGACAATTCAAATACAAAATAAAAAACAGTAATGAGCATATTGTTACCATAAAATAATAATATAAAACATTAATATCATTATTCATTAAAATATTTACTTTAATCCATCATATTTGACATTTCTGCAGCTTCTTCAGAAAAGTAAAAACATAGCATAGCATATAAACCATATTAGTAGTCTTTTATAAAACATAAAAAATAACCTAATTATGTAAATAGTACAAAAGAAATCTATATTAATAACATTCTGCCATATTCTAGGTTTTGCAGCATCTCTAACCTTTTTGCACTCTATTGCGTCATTTAAGTTTCTTGCTCATTTTTGCATTCTTCGATGGCACCTCCTGACGCAGCCAAAGAGATAAAGGGTTTGTCAGCTGCACTTAAGAAATCTAAACACCATGAAAGCTGTTATAAATCCATTGAAGTGATAACAGCCGAGAAGAGAGCGGTGCAGAAGTTTCTACAGAAGGATAATCTCAGATGCCTTGGAGAGAGATGCACTCGGCTATTACCCAGCCTACCAAAGGGCTCTCGACAGGTCTCAGAGCAGCAGATAAAGGAAGATATGTGTGGTGAGGAAGATGCTGGTTTGCCTGGTTTCTGCTCTGGGTTGCGTCTTTGCATTGCGCTCAGGCCTTCTGCCCTGATTAAGACCTCAAACAGTGATTTGGCTCAGAGGAGCGATGAAGATTATCTTGTAGGTTCACACTGGTCTAGATCTACTTATTGTGACAAGGCTGAGAAGTACAGAGGGTGTACAAAGTGCTCTCATTCTGTCAGATGAAGTTGATGCGTTCACCTTCGTGCCAAACCTTGACCTTAACTGTAAAGGATGGTGTTGTGGGAATTAATCTAACGGTGGCTTTTTTTTTTAACTAAAAGTTAGTTCACCCAAACTGAAATTTCACTCAATTGGGTTTTAATTTTTTTTATTAATGTCTTTCTCCTGTTGAACACAAAGACATGTATACTGAAGAATGCTGGAAAAAAACAGCCATTGACATCCGTAGTAGGATCAACAACAAAAAAATTGTATGGAAATTAATGCCTATTTTTTTCATCAACATTCTTCAGTATACCTTTCTTTGTGTTCAACAAAATAGAGAAACTAAGGAAGTAGAGGAATAAAAATAGAGGAAGGATGAGTAAAGGATGACTGGATTTAAATTTTTAGGGTAACTACCTCCTTAAAATTCCACTAAAGGGCATTAAAACATGCAATTTTTGAATGATGCGTGATGTAATTTCAACTAAAGCAAGAAGGAGCTCATCTTTAAAAAAAAAATTTTGTAACAAAATATCCAATAGTGTATATATCACAGCTTAGCCATCTTTTCATTCAGAATACTGGCATTTTGGTTTCTCTTTTCGTTGCTACTATGGATAAATATTGAGGACTTCACATCAACACTGTTTACTACCTTTTATTTATTTATTTTTTTTGTTTTTTTTGTTACACAGCTCTATGGAATACCTGATACTGGTCAGTCACAACATTCAAAGGTATGTTATTTCCAGAATACAACTACTGAAACTAATAATAGCACTCATCTGGATCCTTTGAATCATCTTGACTGTCAGTGAATCTGTTCACATCCATATTTATATGCTTGTTTGCCATGCCGCTTGAATTTTTTGGTATCATCTTATGGCTGGATATTATGTAGGGTAGTGTATGCTCCATTCAGCCGTTTTTATTTCTGTCAGCTTTGCATTTAATTAAAGAATAAATAAACTATTATTATGGCTCAGAACAAAGTTTTGTGTATAATTTTTACATTTCGTGGCAAGTAGGCATGTAATTAGCAGGATAAGGTACATCTAGGTGGTTTATTTGGCAGACAACAAACAACCACCTGGATGTACTTTCTCTTACATGCAAGTGTTTAGGTGAACCCTGCATGTAAGCTGCTCGGCTGGAAGTGACAGATTTCAGCCACAGCTTTAGTGTTTGTTGGAGGCAGAATGCTTCACTTTCTACAGAGCATCTGATGATAAGCTGAAGAAATAAAGCTGAGCTGTAGTGTGTAGTATGAGAAAATATTTTTTTTACCTACCTACCTTGCATGGATGTAAACCTATTGTAGGAGATATCCAGTACAAAATGAAGAACCTTTTAAATAGCATACCATTCACTACCCTGTTTGCCTGAATGAACATTATTTCACAAAAGTGACAGTAAAAATATTTGTAATGTCATGATTTCCACTTAATTAAATTAATTTGTTTCTGTTTTCATCTAAATGTTCTTCAATGCCAAATATTGTGATTTCTGATGAATCATGTGACATTGAAAACTGCAGAAATGATGCTGAAAATACAAGCACATAAATGAAAAGTATAAAAACACCATTTTGGCACATTTTGTGTCTTTGATGTTTCTACCAAATTCTAGCCACGTACAAAGTATTGTCACAAGGGCCGTCGGTATGAGCAGGGTGTTTTCAAAACCTGAATGACAAAACCTGAATGAAAAAAAGAAGAAGAAATCATCTACATTTTGAGTTAAAAACAAACAAACAAAAAAAAAAACTCCTGTCTGACAGATATAGACGCTGCACGGGGAAATAACAACACTCACCCTCATTGCTGCCAAAAATGTATTATTTATTGGCATGAAGAAAGACATCTTAGTAATCCAGCATCTGACAATAAAAACAAAAACACTATCTAGGGCCTAATCCAATTACAGAAGAGAACAGGAGAAGAGTCACAATGTCATTTGTATCTGCAAATTTAATCTCCGCCACTTTTTCACAGGATACACAGCCTGCTTTTTTTATCTCAACAATTATGAAAAGTATCCGCCATGCACCTGCCAAGCACATAATTGTCTGTGGAATTTTCTAAATCTAATTGAAAGGGCAGAAAAATACAACTGAGTTTCTCTATGCAGTGTCGATATGTACATCTCAAGCCTTGCTCAGACTACAGTATAAGGCCTGCTGGTTAAGTGTTGCTGACACCCTCTTTCTCGATCTCTTTGTTTGGTCTTGTCTAAGCCTCTGCATCTGCGCCAGGTCCATGAATCTTAAGTGAGACACCCACATACTGTTTCCCTCTCCATCTATTACAATTATGGTCTCCCATCTGAAGGCTCTCTCTGCATTTGTCTCCAGCCAGTTGTCATCATCAGTACTACTGCTTTACAGTCTGTTCTAGAGTCAAATCACATAAACACAAACATTTCAGACTGAGGCAATGACTTCCAAACACCTGTGTGATGCTATATGCAGAATTTTGATGTCAGTAGTGGCAGAAAACATTGGTAGGCAGTTTTCACTACAAAAAAGAAACTAAACATTTAAACTTTAAACTTTAAACATTAAACTTTAGAAGCCATTTTCCACATTATTCACTGACAGTCTAGGATCCCACATGAGCCTTCTTTATTAAGCGGTTGTCATTTAGGAATAACATACCTTGGAATGTTGCAACTGACCAATCAGAATTGAATATTCCAGACTAGAGACCTGTGTACTCCAACAAGATTCTCTTTTGGAAAATTATTTATTTAAAATAATATAAAAAAATATTTTCTCCCACTCTGTTATATTTTTTACTTGCTTTAAAAAAAATAAAATAAAATAAAATAAAAATAGTTTTCTTTGATTTGAATTTAATTAAACGGAATGATGAATATAGACATGAACAAGGAGCTTTTCAGAACATAGAAATACAGTCAGAAATAGGCTGATAATTTTGCAATGAAGCAAAATAATAATAAATGTTGATTTCTCAAGTGGTCAGACAGAAAAGCATTTGGCCTAATACTGTTTCTGAATGTTGATTAGCCTTTTTTGCCTTCAGCAATGTCCAAACATTGATCATAATCCTTATTTCTCAATAAATTTAGTTTTTTCTGTTGCATACTATTAAAAAAACATTTCCAAATATCATATTTCCATGCCTTTGTAGTTTTGTATGTTTCTTTGCTTTAATAATGAAGTAATATCTGTAGCAGGTTTTCCACCATTGTCATTCACCCTTCAGCCATTTTGCCTCAGTGTGGGCATATACATTCATTGGGTCTCTATTCCAGGCAGCAGTGCAATAATGCAATAACAACCTCTTGGATGTACTTTATCCCTTACTTAATATTAACTAAACACACACACACACACACACACACACACACACACACACACACACACA
>CAIGQW010024412.1:3328526-3341731 GCA_903798125.1 Danio choprae
ACACACACACACACACACACACACACACACACACACACACACACACACACACACACGCACACATATATACACACTACTGTATTTGTTAATGGGTTAGATGACATGACCTAACAATGAACAACACATTTATTCAGCAACTTGTAAACTTACTAAATACAGTATAAAACGTATTAGTTAATGCAATAGTTATCATAAGCATATGTGTATATATCTAAATAGCTTAACATAAAATAATAATCTACTTAAAGTAAAAAAAACTAAACTGTTAAAATGTACTCAGTATTTATATTTATCTATTAATACGGTATCACAAAATGTTGCAAAAGTCTATGCATTGTTATAGGCTTATACAAGTCAAAAAAGGCTTTGAGGACTTGACATATGTTCAGTAGCCTTAAGCCCTTGCAGGATCATTAGCATGCATATATCACAGTAATGTATGGATGAGGAGACTGAAGCTAGCAATTTCAAGTGTGCGGCTGTAATGAATGAATATTTAATATCCGCTAAATGGTTACAAAATTATCTGACAAGGCTAGAGTTTGAGTTATGAGATGAATCCAGAACTGATCATTTTTGTTCTGGTCCTCCAGCACTAGAACATGTGAATGAAATTGCATTTCAGTTAACTGTGGGGGAAAAAAACGTGTCCTGAACAGAGATAAATTGACATGGAGAGCGGTTTATGAGACTAATAGAGCTATTAGGATGAAATACCATATCCTGTTATTATTTATTATGCCTGGAGAATGTAGACCGATTTTTCTCAAAAATGTGTTTGTCTACAGGTTTCTGTCTTTGCATGAAGCAGGTGAAGGGTTTGGATAGTGGGATTTTCTAGATGTTCAATAAATCATGAAAGAAACATAATACAAAGGAAGAACATCAAAGGTGTGTCATATCACTGGTGTGTCTACATTCTTATTAATTCATAACTTTGAAGTCACAAAAATCTTTTCATAATTCTATAGAAAGTCCTCTGTATATTGTAGATGCTCTCTATTCGAGACAGCTTTTTCATGTATGTTAAAAGAAAGATAATTTCCTCATATAAGATCAACAGTTCTTGCATATCTAAAAAAAACAGTTTGTTCAGACATAGTTAAACTTTTTTTTTTACTTTACACAAAATATACTTAGTGGTCTTTTTATTTCTATAATCATTGGCACATTCTCTTTCTGACACAGCATGGCAAAACAGATCAATGGAAGAGGTATTTTCACCATTTAATTCTACTTGCTTATTCTTTTCTTCGTTCCATTTTTCATGATTGCCTTGCCGCAGTGGTTACAGCATCCAGAAGAGCTCTTAACATCTTTGGAGTTTAAAAGTGCTTTAAAACAGCTCTGCAAGCTTCTCTGCAGACGTTTTATTATGTAACAGTCCCCTGCATTCATACAGTTTAATTGTACATCAGAACTGCTGAGGCCGAAAGAAATAGTTCACCCCAAAATTGGTTGAAGATCGTTTGAACCGGAACTATTCCTTTAACTTGAGTCCCGGTAGGGGACAAGTCGGCTGTGAGTGTGACATGCAAAGACGCCTCTGTGCAGATCAATGCAGTCACACTGGTTTGGCTATGACTGAAAATTCTGTGTTTTATTTATATATAAAAGAGTTCAAGCAAAAGAATAAAGGGACTTGCTGGGCGTTTTGGTTTAAAGATGTGTTTTTTTATGCATATGTCCAACACTAGGCTGTTTAAATAAATTTAAAGGCTTAGTTTACTTAAAACTCAGTCATCTTTTTAATTTTTTTATTTCACCCTTATGGTGTCATTCCAATACCATACAGAATTTGTTCATCTGTGGAACACAAACTAACATTGTTTTGAATACAATCTGAGAGATTTATGTCTCCCTCCAATGAAAGTCTCTTCATGCTTCATGCAAAACGTTCATGAAGAGATTGTAAAGTACATACAAATGAATCAAGCGGTTTAATCAAAGTCTTCTGAAGATACGTGATTGCTTTGTGAGATGAACTGGATTTATTTTAGGTTTCCATTCACATGTAAACCCTGATCAGTGAACAATGTTTACAGCATTCAGATTTGGTCATGGAAACTTAAAGGATAGTCCACCCAAATAATGAAAATTGTCATATCTACTCATCATTTGTTTAAAACCTATTTGAGCATCTTTTCTTTGTTGAACACAAAAGAAGACATTTTAAAAAAAGCTGGTTGCAGGTAACCATTTACTTCCATATTATATATTTTTTCTACTATGGAAGTTGATGGGTCCCAGCAACCAGCATTCTTAAAAAAGGGTAAATTATTAAAGGTATAAAACCACATGCGGGAAAATACGTGATAAGGTCATTCTTATTTTTAGTTGAACTATCCCTCTTTGCTTCCGCAAGAACTAATGATGTTTGCTCTTGCATGCCAAGCAGCGTTGGTTGAGCTTCTGTTTGTTTGTATTCAAACATAATTCAAGGCTAAATTTGTTTGTCATTATAAAGCAATGGTTTCTAGTCAGAAGGCATGGATTCAATTGCTTGATTTAATATGCATTTATTAGTCTCTTTATGATTTTTTTAAAGAGTTTTCGGTAAATAAATACGCTTTCGGTGGACCGACTGAAACCACTTCCCTTTACAATATCCTTTACAAATATAAGTTGTGTTCCGAAGATAAAGTCTTGTGGATTTAATGGTGAAATTCCATAAAACAATATTTGAAATCATAAACATGGTGCCCTTACCCATCATAATGCCTCTACATGCACATTCAGGTACACGCTATGCAACACAAACTGATTACAATAACATAATAAAATTGAGTAACGTTGTCTTTGCAATGTTGTTGTGTTTTTGTAGCACACAGTTGTCAGTGTTCGTCCGCATCATCGTTTGTTGTTGTCACGTGCCTTTGTCTTCCTCCCGCCACTGTCAATGTTAATACGTTCCACCTGTGTTCATCCCTTCTGTGTCATCAGTGTAATCAATCTGTCATCCATTTATACCCTTTCGTCTGTGTCCATTGTTGTCTGGTATTTTGAATCGTTTGGGTCGTCTGCTTCGTGTGGTTGTCTCGTCCTGTCTTCCCGCATCCAGTATCTGTTCCCCGTAAGTGTTTAATAAATCCGTTTTGTTAATGTATCTCCTTCTCCGTCTCGTTCTGTCACCATCCGCCACTAAGGCGTTACAACAGTATAGTGTTATTGGCTTCTATACAAATACCTTATTTATAAGCAGCTCTCCATGTAACACGATTGTCCAGATAATGCATATATATTACAAATGTGATTAGGTTACGAAGCTGCATTCACTAAAAAGGAAAACTATAGAAAATGCATTCAATTACACTGTTACGTATGTTGTTATCTTATTTTTCTGACACATTTTGGGAACTGATGCTTAAAAGGTTTAGTGGAAGGGATTTAAACTTTCCATGATTATAACGCAAAGGCCTTTTTTTAATCAAATTAATGCCTCTTATCAAAGCCGAAGTCAAGGAAAAATAATACAAATGAACAAACAAGTATATTCAAGAAAACAACATTATTATGTTATATGCAGCAAAACCAAAGAAATAAAGCAACATCAGTATCTGTTTTCAGACTTTCCCAGTTGTCTCCAGAGCTGAAAAGTATCTCTGATATTTATGCGGGTGCTATCTCTTGCCTGGTCGTAACTTTTCTTTTTAAAGATATATTCCCCTGACCTTTGCTTTAATGTTTTCTTCACCATCTATTTTTTTTTTTCGCTAGTGTCCATCGTACTGAGATCTTTCTCCTTCTCTGTCTTGAATGTACTGTAGACTGCCCTTAATTCTGATTAGCTGCAAGTGGTTTTTGGTTCTTGATCCAATCCACTTTTAAAGATGTTTTTAGAAAAATAACATTTTAAAATATATATATTTTTTATCCCTTGGCCTGCATTGATAAAATATTTTTTGTTGTATGATATATTATCACAGAAATTACTGCAATAAGTGATTTTGTCAGACAATATATTGTCAGACAATTTTATGGCACTGGTAATGTTAAGATTTTATAACAGCTTAATAATGCAGTTAGACATAAACACTTTCTAGGGACTAAAACATTTCGTTCTTAAGGTTTTTAGAATCTGTAATTTGATGTTTATTGATTTTGGCACAAGTGATGTATTTAAATGTTCTTTTAAAAATGACTGTAACATTATTAGTGAATGTCAAGTATATATAGTGCTATTCTGCACTTTAATGGAAGTAGACTGCCGCTTTGAAACCTAGCTCATTTGGACAACTTTTTCCGAACAGTTTTTAGGAAAATGTCAAATTTCACTTTTTCTTCACTTGTCTGTAAGCATTAAGTTATCTGAGCTTGCCAACACTTCCAACAGAGATTAGATAAAATGACAGAGCTAAATTGCTGGTTACATTCATCTTTATGTAAATATAATTGGCGATACCAGAAATGATTGTGGTCATTTTAATGTATTGCTCAATAAGGCAGCTATTGTGATTTACGACAGACCTCTCATCATGTTCAGAAAAGAAATGAATCACATGATTCATTCAGTAAAATCAGTGTTTTGAATCAAACACTTCATTCATTCATTTTCCTTTAGCTTAGTCTCTATTCAGAGGTCGCCACAGTGGAATGAACCGGCAACTATTCTGCTATATGTTTACACAGCGGATGCCCTACCAGTCGCAACCCAGTACTGGGAAACACCCATACACTCACATACACTCACACATACAATCAAACAGTTGTCATATAGTAAATGTTGAACTACTTACATCTTAACTCAGACTTTCTCAGTATACATTTTTTTTAATTTGCATGAAAAAATGCAATTCTGTTTAGTTTCTGTATAAAGTCCTACCTTCTTTGGGTTGATCTCAGTCATTTTGTCATTGATGATCCCTGTTGCATTGACAAAGTTGTTGAGGTTGTGCACAGTTTGGGAAATTTCTAATTATCCCACTCAATGCCTAGCGATTACAGCCCTAGTTTGATACTAATGATATCATGGAGTCGTGCAGTTTTGCATTAATTCTCCAGGCTCCATGATGTGGTAGAGTTTTATTTCATAGAAGAGTGGTGCTTGCCCTAATAAAGATGGTACCGTCTCACTTTCTTTACTTTGTGGACAGATGTCTAATCTTGGAAGTGATGTATTGTTTGAACGGTGCACTCTTTCCCCCACTATTAGTTCAGACCACCTCCTACACTTGAAAGAAATGGGCTCATTTACTCTCTGTCAGTTAAACCTTTGCGAGATGAGTGGAGAAAATCTGTCTCTGTCTATATGAATGTTGTGTCTCACTGAAAGTGCACTCAGATAGCTTTACACCGGGTCAGTGGGAGAGATTCTGACATTTTATTTTAGATCTTAAAAGCAAAGGCAGATTTCACAGGATCCCTCCAGTCACTCATGAGTATAGTTGATAGTGGGCCGGGGAGAAGACAGACAGCTGATGACTTGAGTTGAAACGTGGAGTACTACAGAACAATGACAGAATCCTCTGCAGTGCTGTCAGACATTGCTCTTATCTTCTCCATTTCCATTCCATCTGTCAGCTAATGTTTGACGGCCCTTCTTTGGTTGGCCATATGAGATATAGAAAAAAAATCTTACCTTAGATTTCTTTCTAATTTTTTTAGCATGATTATTATTAATGATAAAAATTCAACTAGCTACGTTAAACAACAACTTGTTAAACCAAACCGAATCATAAATAGGTTTCCCAGTTGTATGTTACATGACCTATTTAATAATCATGATCTCAGCATTACTTCTACATATCATTTAACTCAAAAGTAGCACGTACATCAAGTTCATAAAGTCACAGTTGTTAATACAATTTCAGGTTGATTGTGAGCTTCCAATTTCTTCCTAGTTAGGACTACTAGGCTAATGTTTAATGCTATGTCACCTAATAAATATTCATGAACCAAGCTGATTATTACATTAATTTCCACATCAAATTGTTTTATGCGGGCATATGTCAAATTCACAATGTTAAATTGGTTGAAAATGCCTGCGTGAACATTGTCACCTGATTAATTTTTTTGTATTATTTTATTGCTTTGATTGTAATCCACCTTGCATTTTTTGCCACTGCATATCATGTAACGCAGCCCCAGTTAAGCTTACTGGGTGAATATTGATAGTTCATATTCATGACTATTGCTAAAACTGTAATCAAATCTGTTAAACCGCACTATTTTCCACCAGTTTGGACTGCTTAGTAAACATTGCATCAGCTAGTTAATGTTCATGAACAGATCTTTTTTTTATTGTTTACATTCCATTTAAGTACTACCTTACAGATTTGCCACTCTGAAACTAACTCTGAAATTCATTCATTCATTCATTCATTCATTTTCATTTCGGCTTAGTCCCTTTATTAATCTGGGGTCGCCACAGCGGAATGAACCGCCAACTTATCCAGCATATGTTTACGCAGCGGATGCCCTTCCAGCTGCAACCCATCTCTGGGAAACATCCATACACACCCATTCACACTCATGCACTAGGGACAATTTAGCTTACCCAATTCACCTATACCGCATGTCTTTGGACTTGTGGGGGAAACCGGAGCACCCGGAGGAAACCCACGCCAACACAGGGAGAACATGCAAACTCCACACAGAAAGGCCAACTGACCCAGCCGAGGCTCGAACCAGCGATCAGCGACCTTCTTGCTGTGAGGCGAACGTGCTACCCACTGCGCCACTGTGAGGCCCCTAACTCTGAAATATGTAGAGTTAATTTGATTTAAAAATTTTTACATTTGTGATGGACAGTTAAGTTTGATGGGTGAGCGTTACATTACACCTCTTAACTAATATTTACAAACCAAGATGACTACTTTGAATGTAATCCAGTCAAATCTCTCTTGGAGTATATTGTCAGCCATCACTTGTCATTTCACTCTAGATAAGTTGTTAGTTGCGTCTTGCTTTAATTATTTGCCACCACATATTGTTTAATGCATTAATATATCCGCTATATAAAGTTAAATTAGCTGTAAATGTATTTTTATGTTATTTATACCAATGGCAAGGGGCCCATTTTCCCACAATTATGACTACTGGGTGAATATTGCATTGCTAAATTACTATTCATGAAACAAGCTGATTGTAATCCAATCAAATCTCACTCATATTATTTGCCACTGCAATGAAAACATGTCAACTTCGTTAAATCAGCTCTATATTGTAAGGACCATTTTTTCTCCCAGTTAGAGAGAACATTACATCACCTAATTAATATTCATTAACCAAACTGTTTGCTTTGATTGCAATCTGTTTAAATATCCCCTTACATTATTTAACACTTAATTTAGTCTAACTCAGTAATATGCCAAGTTCATACAGTTAAATTAGCTGTTTTATGTAAAGAGCTGTTTTATATTATTTTTGTCATAGAAAGGGCCCATTTTTCCATAGTCAAGGTTACTGGTAGAATTGTTACATCACTTAATTAACATTCATGAACTTTGCTTTGATTGTAATCCAATCCAATGTGACTTACATTATTTGGCACTGCATGTACTGTAATCTAAATCACAAAACTCATGAAGGTTAATTGGTTGTAAATGCTATTTTGTGTTGCTTTCACAATGGCTAGGGCCCATTTTCCTGCAGTTAAGGCTACTGGGTGAATGTTACATTTAATATTTATATACAAAGCTGATTGATTTGATTATAATCCAATAGAATCCTGTCTTTAACATAAATATTATGATTTATGTCAACTTAAAGTTGAATTGGTTTGAAATGCTGTTTCATGCCAGTCTTTGCCATGGCTTCCTTCACACACAGAGACAAAAGGCAGTAGCCCAACACATGAGGAAGTCTTTTTAATTAGCACTGTAAATTCAGTTGGGCAAATTAGTTTAGGTTTGGCAGATACTTTGCTTGTTGTGGAGCGTTATTTAGAGACCAGCTTGGCTAAGTAAGCTTACTGCCAAATGAGCTAACAGACCCAGATTGCGATGTTGGGAGCAATGGGGGTGTATGTTTATTGAGGATGGGGTTTCACATCAAGGAAGAGGAAACCAAGAAAGAAGAAACCAAGGTAATGTCACTGCATAACTTTTGAGTGGATCTAATCACTGGAAAGGAACCAATGCCAGAAATATCCATCGGATTGGCTTTAGGCATGGCAAAGAGGCCTGTAAAATGAGAGATAAGACAATGAGTAGGCAGGGTCTAATTTTCACAGCCAAAGGCGCTACGTCTGTAGTAATACTATCCCATCTTGTGCTGAAACACTGTGTCCTAAATTGGCCCACTGGTGACCCTCTGATTCCTAGTGGGCAATTGATGTTGTTGGCAGATCGCTGTAAGATCAACCTGTCCTGCAGTCTGCTCTAGAACGTGATAGGACTACACAGACCTGTCAAGAAAGAGATATGTCTGTTTGGATGCCGCGACCACGTCTTGTTAGCAAAGGTTTACTGTGAGCTCTGCCATGGAAAGTGACGCTGTGGGCAGTGTGACGAAGGGCCGACTCGAGGCTTCAAAGCCAATCTAAGCAGCAGGCGAGCGGCGAGCCCTGAACTAAATCCATCCTTTCAAGCCCATGGTGTTGTTGGTTTTCTTTCCAGGTCCTGTACTCGGGATTCTCTGGTGGCTCAGGGTGGGAGGTCTGGCAGGACATAATGTGAAAAACAAACAGCAGCTATCATTGAAACCTGAATTCCGAAGATAAAGAGAGGTGGAATATGTTATGCTGAGGGCAACGTCTATTGGCATCACAACTGTAGTCTGTTTTCACCTATTTTGCTTGTTTCTACACTGACAGTAGTATCTAGCATTAACATCTGAAAATCCAAACCATTCTGTTTGACATAATTGCTAAAGTTCCGAATGGCAAAAACAGAGCCTAAATGTTGCTTTAATTCACAATTTTAGTAGAACATGTTGTTGTTGGGCCAAAGGTTTCCAATCTCTAAATTAATCTCGAATTCAGTATTAGACCCTACCCTAAAGTAGTAGCTAAATTAGTCCTCTAAAAGTCTTGTAATACTCTAAGAGTAGGTATAGTTGCAGAGTTAACCGGCAAACTAGGCTTCGCTGAAAAAAACAACACATTTGGAACCTCTATAAGAATGTAGTTTAAAGAGACTGTAAAACATCAAATCACAATCTAGACTGTGGTGACACCTGGGTTTCACTTAAATATGAAAATGCCAAGCAGTTTCATAATCAGAAAAAAGTATTTATTGCTCATAAATGTTCCTGATTTGGGATGGCATGGTGGCACAGTGGTTGGGCCAGTTAGCATTTCTGTGTGGAGTTTGCATGTTCTCCCCGTGTTGGCGTGGGTTTCTTCTGGGTGCTTCACTTTCCCCCACAGTCCAAAGACATGCGGTATAAGTGAATTGGATTAACTAAATTGACCTGTAGTGTATGAGTGTGTGTGTGAATGTGAGAGTGTATGGGTGTTTCTCAGTACTGGGTTGCGGCTAGAAGGGCATCCGCTGGAATATGACGGTTCATTCCACTGTGGTGACCCCTGATATATAAGGGACTAAGCTGAAGGAAAATGAATGAATAAATGAATGTTCCTGATTTGAGCATTTCTATATTATTTGGTGACATCATTTAAAGATGCATGTATTTTGCTGATAAAATAAAACATACAAACCTACATATTATATGTGCGGTTCCACAGGCTTCACAGGTTTCAAGAGAAACTACAAAGAATCATTATATTGCTACAATTTTCTGACTCTGTGGTTGGTCTCCCATCCACCCCACTTTTCTTTTTTAGGGAAAAAGAACAGGCTAGCAGTCTGTTAAGAACAACACAAATTAGTCTTCTGTGTGTGTAGGTTTCAGAAAAAAAGTTAGATTTATATTTCAGCTCCCACCAGACCATTGTTCTGCCTAGCAAAGAAAAAAGTACTATTCCAGGTTAACAAATACACTGTTGGGGTTGGCACTCTGTGCTCCATTCTCCCTGTTTTTAAAAATGTTATTGAAAGAGAATACCAGAAAATCTTAGCACCAGAAGAACCATAGGTAACATTTTTGGTTTGTGTTTACCACTTGCATTTAATGAAAGACCACAGTTTCAGCTAAAGAAAAAAAAGTCACCTTCATCTTGAATGGGTGTAGGGTAAGAAAATTAGGACCAAATGTATGCTACCCCTTCAAAAACGACAAGCAATTATCTAACTGGCAGAAGACATGTTTCCCAAAAACACTCTTCCATAAATCACAGTCCTCTTCATCAAATCGCTCCAATCCCAAGTTGATAAACATACAGGCAGCAATAAAGATTACTCTCCGACAGAACCATTTTCGATTACTCTGCATTTGATTGCGTGGACTGAAGTGTTTTCGCTACTCGTCTGGAATTTCAAACGATGCACTAGGGAACTCTGCTAGCTTTTTCTTCTTTCAGCATTTACCCTGCCCATGGCTAGCAATGCTGCGGACACTGAGATTGGAGTAAGTATTTGATTGACAGCTCAATGAGCGCTCTGTCACCTCCTGCTCCTCGTAGCCAAGTGTTATTGATTCAGCTGGAATTGATTATGGCTTCAGATGGCTTTTCAATGGACTGTGGCCTAAGTAAGACAGTGAGATTGGGAGGTGGTGTGGAATGAAAGCGCTGCTGGACGGAGCCCAGATGAAGATGGGAGACAGATAAAAGGACTGCGAGGGGAAGATAGGATTAGGTCAGAAACTGAGAGTAACAGGTTGTTCGTGGATAATCACATGGCCAGTGGTAGCTTAGAGATTCTGCCCCGAGATCAAAGAATTCGCACACGGAGTCTGACACCAAATCAAATGAATCCCCTGACACCGCAACCCTTGTTGTCGGTGAAATCTCTTTTCTTAAATGACCTCATGAGTGCCTGGGATAAAACATGGGTAAAATTCCCCAAGCAGTGACTAAGACAAGGCCAGGCTGAGCTGCAATTACAGCCATTCATGCCACAGCTTTTGCTGTATGTTTAACCCTGTGTCTGGTCATTATAAAGGGAATGTCGTGCGGCTGGTTCAGCTGATTAGTGTGTTGATGTGACACTGGATGTGTTTTTTAGCCTCAGCTTGTGTCAGGTAGTGCTCTGCTTCGCTGTGTTCAGAGTAGCACTATAAATGCCCCCTCATTAAGCATGGTATTTATGACCTGCAGTAGGAACAGCTTACAAGAACCAGGGTGTTTCTGTTTATTGCAAGTATTGATCGGTTGATGTAGGGTTTTGAAAATATACGAGTGTGTGCTTTTCTTGAGAGTTAAAGGAACAGTTTGCCCAAAACTGAAACTTTTCCTCACCATTTACTTGCACTCAAGTGGTTCTCAACGTTTTTATGAATTTTGTTGAACACAAGATAAGCTATTTTGAATGCATTCTTACGGCAGTTTGTGACTTTGTGGTGGCTGATTTATATTAATTAATAGAATTTTATTACAATTTACTCATGCTCTAATAATTTATAGTTTTTTTGGTGTAGGGTTTTGCTGCATGCTTTCTATTAAAAAATGTATTTTCATATGAAAGAGCTCATATAAATAGTTACATTTCTTTATGAGATTGGGCTGGGTTTGGTAAAAATTATTCTAGGAACTTATAGCTTGTGTACATATATTAGGGTTAGGGTACAAGAATATTTATTTTATGTATGCATGTACGTACAGTCAAGCTTGAAATTATTCATACGCCTGGTAAATACTGACTTAAAGTTACTTTTTGTACTTGTTTACTTGTTTTACTTTCAAGCAGCCGGAAATGACACATGCAGGCTCTTCCCGAAAGATAATAAGACGATCTACAAGAGGCATCATTGTGGGAATTTATTATTATTATTATTATTATTATTATTTTTACATTTGAACAAAAACTTTGTCAGAATTTGCAACGGGTATGACTAATTTCAGGTTTGACTGTATGTGCAGTATGTCTCTTATCTTACACATTTTTTTGGATCCTTCAGAATGGGTTTGAGATAATTATAATGTCAGATTAAAGATTTTGATCAATTTAATGTTTGATTAGGTTTTTTTTTTACAGCAATTAAAAGATATAAAATAATGCTTTTCATTAAAGTTGAATGTCTGCCCTACATCCCGCTAAGTATCCTAATTCAAATATATGATTCCGATTTTGCAGAAGGACCTACTGCAGATCCAATAACAGAAACCGTGTGAAGGCAGAATAGTGAATTTCTTTTTCTCTGTTGCTAATTCTCTCCCCTGCTTCTGCTTGGCAGGCTAATCCTTCTTCTTGTGAAGTGCATGAAACGCCCTCTTACTAGACCTACCTTTCAGGAGGTCAAATGAGAAACATCCTCTAGATTCTGATGTAGGACATCCGACTGCCCTCACAGGCTCTTTGCACGTCTCCTCTGACAGCTGCTGGTAATGTTAAGCTCTCCTACCGTGTGACATTAAACCCTCTCACACGTCTCTTCTTAAACTAGTCTTTGGCTCTGTCAGGGTGAAGATGATAATGCTCTTACTGTTTAATGTCAGAATCTGCTCCCCTCTGACATCTTTCTGAGCTCAGCGCTGCTCTTGTTCCGACTGGATGGCAGTTATGGGATATGGCAGTTCATCAGATTACGTTCAGTCTTTATCCTGTTACAAGGTCTATGCGACCTTCTTGCATCTGCACTGATGGGTCTGTTAGAGCATCATTGGTTTAGTGAGTGACGCCGGCATGACCTCTCTTCTTGGGGTCATTGGCGTGTCTTGTAAATGTCGACCTTCTGTCATGTTCAAAGTGCGCCTTGTTGACACACTGACAAAATGCTAAGCTAAGTAAAAAGCGGGAAGAGCGGCAGACATTTGACCTGATCTCTGGTGATTATTTCTCTAAAATGAGGCGTCTGGTTGGTGTCGTTGCATCAAGGCTCTCTTGTCCCAGGTGACAAGGTCAGATGAGACATAGGAACATCTAAAAAAGTCATACAGTCCCAATGCATGAAGACATAACTCACTTAAAGTCTTTCTGTGAGTTAGTTACAAGTTATAAGATTGCAGTCTTGATTCAAACAGCAATTTAATCTATTAAACCTTTGAAAAGTGCAATCCCAATCTACATTTAGACCAGTTGTCGTGTTGTTATGAAAGCTTTACTCTTTAGTCTTTTTAACCGCACAGTATTGTTATGTCTGTGTTCTCAAATGATCACAGAAGTACTGGGATAGATGTTTAAAGTTTGGATAAAAACAGTGATTGTCAGTGTTCGTCCACGTCATCCTTTGTTTATGTCATGTGCTTTCTTTGTCCTTCTCCC
>CAIGQW010024412.1:3341741-3352132 GCA_903798125.1 Danio choprae
CTCCGTCTCCCTCTCGTCATGTTATCCTCCGCCCTCCGGGCGTTACAGTGATCACTATTGTACCAATTAAAATAGATAAAATTAACTTTTAAGATAAATTGATGCAAATTAAGATTGCATTAATCGATCGTGTTTGACAGGCAATCTGATCAATCACTGACATAATGTGCCTCTGTTGCTATTTACCTTGCACATTTTATAAATCAAATTGCAGCGAAAAAAAAGAAAAATTGAATCCCCACTTTTTTAAATTATTATTTTGTTCATTAAAATCTATTAATTTCAATAAATTTACCCACATTTAGCATCATTAATCGATTAATATTGGTAGACTTGCCCTTGAATATTTGTGAATATGTGTCCATGCAGGAACTTGCAGCGCAGCCAGCAGATACCCAGAAAATGTGGGCAATATAACAATTCCTGTCTACTCCTTTCATTATAGTTTGTTTCGGAAAGCTGCTCAAGACTGAGATGAAAGTCAGCACATGCATTTTTTTTCATATTACAAAAAACTCAACTTTTTGTGCCATTACTGGCATTAATTAAATAAAATTGCTCAAAATGTAGTATGTTCTGTAGTATTTTTAATATATGGATATAGTTGTTTTAATATATGGGCATATTATTGAATACTGCCAATTTATTCTGCGAGGCATTGTATTTGAAGTATGTTCAGGGTACAAAACAATGACACCCCCCACTTCCTAAAATATAAAGGTAAAAAGTTCCATACAAATGTTTTTTTTTCATTGACTGACAAACTGTTGCATGCTAGGCCAGTAGGTGGCGATATCACTTTGTAAAGAAATTTACAACAATGCAATCTGGCACAATTGTTTTGATTCTCTAGTTTATAGTACTTGCACATTTACTGACTGAACACATAATATGGAAGCGCTTGACATTTACACAAATGAGCTTTTTTTTTGTTTACGCGATAACCATATTTTCAAAAGCTTGCTCTCTGCAATCTGTTTTGAGTAATCTGCACTTTCAGGTCCACAAAACGCTGTTATCATGTAAACGAATGGCCAAAACATGAAATGTTCTGCATTTGTACTTGTGTAAAGGTCACCTTAGTCATGTAAACACCTTCTTAGTCATTGTCAGTGTCACCTTTTACTCTGTGAGCTCCTTCATGTGATTCAGAGTTAATTGTTCAGGTCTGCGTCATCTTTTGTCATAATCATAGCTGCTCGAGTTTCATAATAAAAGAGGTGCAGAAAGGAACCTGAATTCCCCTGTCATGTCAATATAACGAGTGCCATTATGAAAGCCTTCATCACTTATGATGCAGATTAGGGTATTGTGTAATAAATGTTGTGACAGCATTAGGAGAACTTCAAATATTAAAGTTATAAAATTCCTAATGACATTTAGCAGCAGAACTCTGTTCGACAAATTGAAAGCATCTGTAACGTGAGATCTGGATTCATATAAAAAATCCAAGAACAAGATTAGGTGAATCTCAATACAGCAATTTCTAAACTGTATCTTGTGTGTATATAAAGCAAGGGTTTTAAATTTGAGTCTAAAATGTCTCCAAAAAAGACCAAAATGACCACAGATTGCGTCAGGCTGGCAGAAACCCCCTCTATATTTTTTATAAACCTCTATATAGTAAAGTCTAATATATAATTAAGTATAACATTTAGTATGTAAAATCCAAATTGATGTGATTCATGGATAAGCAATAATTCTCAAGATTAAAATGTTTTTTAATGCACTGATTAAACTATTTATAGTGTTAAAGACAAATGTCATAAATATGAAAAATCCTCATAAATGATAAAAAAGCACCTGAAAATCTAATTCTAGTATTCTCCTGTAGTGAAAAGCTAATTTCTGACTCCTCAGAAAAGCATTGGTAGCAGAAAAGTTTGCTCTTTAAAGTTTGCTTTTTAAAGTCAAACTTTTTTTGGAAGAGAGAAAATCTATCTGGAGATATTACGCATCTAAAAAAAAAAAAACCCACCACAACAAACAAAAAACAAAAATACAACAACTACATATTGCCTCAGTACATGTTTTACAAACTGGGAGTTAGACCAAAGTCCTTTGTCAGCAGTTTCCGGTGCTGTGTTTGTACACAGCCATTTCATTGTTTTCATTCTACTGGAAACGGAGTGTGTTTTAGCATTATTGGATTGCACTGTATCACAATTTCACTACTATAGAACTGTGTGCCAGATGTTCAGTGAAGCATTTCTACTCTCAGTCCTGTTTGATGTCCTCCGAAGGCACTTTCTTTCATTGCATTTTTAGCAGTCTAATAAAAAAAGATCCTGTCATTTTTTTTATTAGATTTGAAACTTTTGCTATTGCTAATGATGCACAATTAATCGATAGAGATTGTCATGCGCATTTTGTCATTAAATCAGATTAAATTTATAGCACATGCTTTTAGATGGAGCGGCATTTACAAGCCACTCAAAATCACCTTCATAGTCACAATTAAATTGCACAATAATGAAATCGAAGATGATCATTGTGATGGGTGTTTGTGTTGCTTCTCAGTTAACTACTTTTTTCACTGAGAAAAAAGTGTTTCTTTTGTCATTTACATTACAAGTTAAGTGAAAATGTTCTATCAGCATGTATGAGAGAGTAAGTAAATTATTCACTCAGCTGATCAGTTCAAAACAGCGATTCATTCATTAAGTTGAATAACACATAAGTTGAATAGTACATTTAGTTACCTAAAAAAATAATAAGTATAATTTACTGTTATCATTTCTTTCTTCTGTTGAACAAAAAAGAAGATATTTTGAATAATGTTACTTTCTAGGATCTATCGAATTCCATAATAGGATAAAAAAAAAAATACTATGGGAGTCAATGCGTACCAGCAATCCGCATTTTTCAAAATTTTATTTTTTGTGTTCAATAGAAGAAAGAAATTCTGTAACACTTTAGTTTAAGAAACAATTCACACAATTTACTAGGCTTATTACTGGCCTATTATTAATACATTAACTGTTTATTAGCACCTATAAAGTATAATGTTATTTACATCCCTAAACCCAACTATTATCTTACTAAATATGAATAAGCAGCTAATTAGTAGTTTATTGAGCTAAAAGTCTTAGTTAATGGTTTGTTAAAAGCATGGGTTTTACATTTAAAATAAACTGTGACCAGAAACTCAAACAGGTTTTGAACAAGTGAAAGGCCAGTAAATGATGACAGAAATTCCGCTTTTGGGTGAACTATGTGTCAGTGTTCGTCCGTGTCTTCCTTTGTTTTCATCATGTGATTTCTTTGTACTGTCTTTCCCGCCACCATCAGTGTCCATCTGTTTCACTTGTGTTCATCCCTTGTGTCTCATTAGTTTAATCATCCCTTTATCCATTTATACCCTTTCGTCTGTGTTAGTCTGTGTCCGGTATTTTGATTCCTTTGGTTCGTGTGGTTGTGTCATCCTTGTCCTGTCTGCCCGTATGCAGTGTTTGTTCTCCGTAAGTGTTCATTTAATAAATCCGTGTTTTGTTACATCCCGTGTTCAGTCTCATAATGTCATCATCTACCAGCAAAGCGTTACATTATGGGTGAATCCTTTAATTAACAGATATTTACAAGTTACTCAGTATTAACTTCACCATTTATATATATATATTTATATATATTGCGCATGTCAGCTTGCAGTTTTGCCCAAGTGTTATGACTTAATTAGCATATAATATATCCATAAGTGCCATATCTTTACACATTACATAGATTATGACTTGTATGCAAACAAAAGATTTAGAGAACCCTCCTTTACGTGTGTGTTTCTGTGTGAATCATCCCGCATTCATGTGGAGATCGTAGCTTATTCTCTAGCTCCTCAAGCAGATCAAACGGCCTCGCAGACCACTTTCCTAATTGAACCAGAGCAGCTGTGAGGGACGTATCGAGCAGCTAGTGCATCATGGGATCTCCGGGCAGAGCACTCGCCTGTCCTCGAACGTCAGCTTTCTTCTGCTGATCCATCTCTAGTCGTGAATAAAAGGCAGCGCTCTTCAGCCTGCCTGCATTCTTCAGGGGGTTGTTATGTGTGCGAAAGTAAATGGAAGTCTGTTTGATCTGACAAGTCTGATTTTAATTGACTGGGTTTAGGCTAAGGAGGGCAGATGGAGGAGAAGGACACAGTGAGGCATCGGAGAGCCGAGCTGTTTTAATAACTGTCCCTTCTTTCACCTTCTCTAGCGAGCTTTGAACGGAGGATCCACTGTCAGGTGTATGAATGCGATGATGATGCCGTGAGCCACACACAGGAGAACACCAGAACAATATCAGCTTTATTGCTTTGGTTGAGAGTTTAAATAGATCAGTTTCTCCTGAGCCCTAGGTACATATCTCACGTTACTGTTTTGATTTGTTTTCAGTGTTATTTATTGTGTAATTAGAGGGTTGATGTTTAATAAATGGAATTCAATATACACTTTTTCAGCAGTTCAGTAAAACAAAAATACTTAATTTAAAATGGTTTAAGCCATTTGTAAAGGCTATGAAGTAAATAATAACATTACAACTTTTATTTGATTAACAGAAATTGGACAAAAAAGACAAAAGTACAAACAAAAGGATGGCTTTAATTGGGAAACCACAATACTATGAAACATTCCAAGTGACAAAATCTAATTAAAACTACAGAGGCATATAAATACATTTTTTTACAAATTTTATAAATACATTCATTTCTATGCGTTGTTGGTTGTACTGTATCTATGCTGTAAAAAAAGTTGACTCAAGTTAATTGTAAGGCAACTTTTTGAGTTTACTCAACTGAAATTAAGCGCAGTACTTGGGTTAAAAGTTGAATCAACTCAAAGCTGTGCAGGAGGTTACCTTACAAATTTAACTTGAGTGTATTTTTTCAGTGTATAAAACCACTGACTATAGAATACACAAGACATGTCACTCGTATAGTTTTGAATGGGGAAAGTGTAATGGTCAATATGGTAAATGAAGCCTCGCCTTCTTGTGATTCTCTGGGGGAGGGGCTCAGATCAGACGTGAGTTTCTGCAGATTTTGTGTGATTCGAATGTTTAGAAATGAAACTAAAGAGACAGTGGTTATTTATTTTTATTGGTGATTCCTAATATGTAATTTCATTGTAAGCTTGGCAAGTAATTTTGGAGAATTTGATGTGTCCTTACTCAAATAGAATGTCCGAGAAAACTGCTCGAGTGGGTCTCAAAGATGGCCGCCGAGTGAAAGGACTTGCCTTAAAGGGACTTTGATAAAACTATAAATTGCAAGTTTAATTTGCTCTTATAAATTGCTTATATAAAATTTTATGTGCAAAAATACACACTTGCATGCACTTTGCTCAATTAAACTCTCTGATTGGTGGAGTTTTATGAACCATTTCATTTATTTATCATGCATCCATGGATGGGCTTTTCCTCATTCTTTATTCTCTTAAGTATAAGTCACATTTGTCCTTGATAACTTAATACTTTTGAAGGCCCCATAGTGTCTGTATTTAAAATGAGTATATGCATAATTAGTTCTGGGTTACCAACTATTGCATGAACTAACCGATCTCAGTAGGCACAGGATTTGAAATTGCCACTCTACAAGGTATTTTCCCTCTTTCTTTCTTTCTTTCTTTCTTTCTTTCTTTCTCCCATCTTTGCATTACATACAAACAGCGCTGAGAAATGTCCTTGGAGGAACGTGGCTCCTATTCCATATGAGCTGTCAAAGTCTTTTCCCCCATAGTTTTCCACCTGTATTTGGGCCGTGTGTGTGCATGTGTTTGCTCCCCAGTGATGCAGTGCCACTCACAGGTCTGTGTTTCTCAGTACTGTCAGCACCATGGGCTCTGATGTGGGGCTCTGTGTCCCCCGGGCAGACGTCAGAGAGAGATGCCTCCAGACTTTTTTTTTTTTTACATGTCTATTGGAGCTTTCTCTTCACGCCATTTTACCAGATGGGAGTAGTGCTCAAACGCTTTTACTCCCAGATTAAAGTTAAGGCATTCCAGACATTCCTTGCATCTGCCAGACCTCCTGGTTGCTCTTGTTTTACCATTCTATATGAAGGAAATATTACAACCGTAATGTCTTTTATGTTTATCCTGGATGGTAAACTGATTAAATGGAAAGCAAATGGAGATTTAAATTTTCTGTGTGGCACATGTTTCTCCTGAAACAGATGAAAGCCTGTGAATATGTTTCAGAAGAGATGCCGACAATACCCTAGGCTGTGCTTATAGATTTGTCAAACTTGGCTGGGAATTTAATATTATGAATAAAATATTTCTCGTCAAACTCATCGAAGGCTAAAACATTTGAGAGAATTTGAGAAGATTGTCTCTTTTTACTCAAATATTTCAAGTACTGTAATTTATTAAATAATAAGAATTTGTTTCATTTAATTTTTATAGTTCTGCACATTTCTAAAAATGTTCATTTGTTAAGTGCCTCGTGGCATTTACAGTATTTTTCTCATTTAAATAGTTTAGTTAAAAATAAATAAATAAAATAAAACAAGCCAAGCTAGTCCTAATTTGTGTTGAAGGCTTAAAAACAACGCACTGACCTTGTAAATATTCTAGGAGAAAATAAATGTGTTTTTAAATAAAATCTCCAAATATATTGAATTGATAAATGATTGAGTTGGACATACCAAAAGAAATGGTTAAAAATATTCATCCCCTCTTTTTAGATAATTTTGTTTTCCCAGGTTAGATTTAGTTCAGGGTCTAACAAAATTTTACCATAAAAGGCAGCTAAAGAATTCAGTGGATTTTTAAATACCATAGTATATTATTTTTATAAAATCTTTGAATATTTTGTTCATTGATTGAGTGCTGCAAAATAAACAACTAAAAACCCAACATTTCATTTGGTCTAAAGTTACTTATTTAATTTACATTCATTTTTATACCCACATATACTTATTTATGGCGCAGTGGATAGCACGATTGCCTCACAGCAAGAAGGTTGCTGGTTCGAGCCTCGGCTGGGCCAGTTGGCATTTCTGTGTGGAGTTTGCATGTTCTCCCCGTGTTGGCGTGGGTTCCACTAGGTGCTCCAGTTTCCCCCACAATTCCAAAGACATGCGCTATAGGTGAATTGGGAAAGCTAAATTGTCCGTAGTGTATGTGTATGAATGAGTGTGTGTGCATGTTTCCCAGTGATGGGTTGCAGCTGGAAGGGCATCCGCTGTGTAAAAACATATGCTGGATAAGTTAGCGGTTCATTCCGCTGTGGCGACCCCAGATTAATAAAGGGACTAAGCCGAAAAGAAAATGAATGAATGAATACTTATTTATTCCTGTTTGCCCCCTATATCTGGTAAAATGAGATTTAGAATATTCATTTCCAAGGACTTCCTCATGCCATGTTGAAAAAAATGAAATGCACAATTAAATAGTTTTTCTTTTCTTGTGGTTAATTTATTTTTATAGTTGTTGTTGTTACATTGGTTGACATTAATGAGAAAGATTGAACAAAGCATCATTGATTGATTGATTGATTGATTTCATTCATTCATTTAGTATTTTAATAAGATTTTTCCATTTTATTTTAAAAAGATGATCTGTTTTTGAAACCTGAAATAACCAAGATCACCATTCTTCATAAGTCTTCTGGCATTAAATAAAGCAACCTCTGATCAATAATGTTACTTTTTAAGGCTGATGTGATCTATAGACTATAGTGATTTTGTAAATGCATTACATTTGTGCAGTACAGTGGGGTGTTGTGGGGTCAGGCAGAAGCTGTGTGATAAATGAGTTGTATTGTGTTTTTGTGGTGCCGTGTGGGTGGTTTGCCTTTTCAGGATGAGTGGTTGTGGTGCAATAATTCTGTGTTTGTGTACGTCTGGTTGCTTTATGATAACATGTCTGAAAATGGACAGCTGAGACCATGGACATTTCCCTCTCCACACTACTGACCGTGTGCACAAACCAAAGAAGGAAAAAAAACCCCAATATGTCTGTGGACACATCTATCGTATTTCACAAAGAGCTTTTGATTGTTTCACATGCGCTTAGCTGGTATTATTACATATTGGCTTTGGTAGCAGTGTTTACAGTAGGCTATCTGTGTTTGAGAACAGTTACAGTGCATACACAAATAAAACAAATCAATAAAATAAAGTGTCACTGTCAATAAAGTGTCAGAAAACAAACTAGAATCTGAATGCAACTTTAAGACCTAGTTTGTTTTACTTTTGATGAAAAGTATGAACAGAATGATGCAGCATCGTAACAAATATAGTATTAACAGGGTTATTTTTTATGTATTCTTGTATTTCCAAATACAACACAAAATACAAAGAGAAAACACAAAATAAA
The DNA here is from genome assembly GCA_903798125.1 of Danio choprae. NCBI lineage: Eukaryota > Metazoa > Chordata > Actinopteri > Cypriniformes > Danionidae > Danio > Danio choprae. The sequence goes on from CAIGQW010024412.1 coordinate 3,350,039, forward strand.
AAGAGCTGTGATGTAATGCCCGACTTAAGGTACATTTATATAAATAATAAAAACTTTTGTGCTGTAACTTAAATAACATTTTCATGAAAGTAACTTTTTTCGTGTAATTTTATATCAGCATGATCCCACAAGATGACATCATCAGAATTGTTTTATTTTTTATAATTGTAATAAAATTTTTACAGCTGTCTATTTATTGCTGAATAAATAAAAATACAAACAGGATTTGACTTTAAAATACTGGCTACCTTGCTAATCGTAATGTTAACTTACCATGCTAATTGATTAAACTGTGCTAATCAGGTAGTTTAAAGCATGTTAGCTTGGATCGCTAATTAGTTAGCTTGCTAATAATTAGCAAATTGAAAACACATTTAACAAGTATGATCCTTAGATGCTTAATAAGTTGCAATTTTTATTATAAAATGTTCATGTTCATTGAACAGAATTCCTAAACAAGTGAGTTCAGCCAATGGAAGTATTTAGAGCCACCGTAAATTGACTTTCATATAGAATTCCCTGAATGACACCACTTTGAATGTAATTTTTGATCGTTCTTTTTTCTTTTTCATACCTGGGGGCTTGACTATATGTACATTAGTGTTTTGTTACATCTTATTTTAGTAAATAATTTCTATTGCATTACTTAAATTGTAACCATGATGGAGTTTAGTTGTGCGAATGACACTGAACGCTGTCTTTATTTTATTATGTTTCGCTGCTTGTGGGAAAAGTTGTTTGTTATGAGCATTGGTTCATCCTGTGACTTTCTCACCACCACATGCTTTTGGTTGTATTTTTGTATGTGTTTGTACTTGGTGTATAACACTATAAAAAAATAATGATATACGGTAGTTTACCGTAAAATTTTGGAATGAAAGCATATTTTTAACAGTAAAAGTGTTGCAACCCACGGCTGTAACCGTAAACTGCAACCCAGTTTTTTTGTGTTTTTTTACAGTGCAGATGAAAACATGGCCATTTGAGGTTTAGTATTCATCAGAATGGTGTTTACATTATAAATGTGATTTTAATGTAAACGTCAGTGTTGTGTTTCACTTGCTAATGAATGATGTTAAAGTAATATGGTAAATGTGCCACTTGTGTGCATTTATACCTGGCTTTAATTGTGATTAAGTGCTATCTGATGCAAAAACGCTTGTTAAATGAATAATGAATGAAAATCGTTCATTATTTAATCACCCTCACATTGTTTCAAACCTATTTTACATTTGTCTTCCACAAAAGGAAACACTAGGCAGGAAGCCAGGTGTAACAAAGACCTACATGACTGATTGCAGTTTCTTGGTTCCTGTAAATGATGGTACAAACCAACACAAATATCATTTTTGTATGCATTAATTTGTGACATTAATTTTGTTAATTTGTTATGTAGCATAGAGTTGTAGCCATGTTAATATCCTTTTCCACCAGGCGACTGAACAGAGTGTTCCCCTGCTTTCAGGCTCTCTCAGTATACGCCGATTCACAAAGTAGAACAAAATGGTCCAAATTACACGTTCCGTCATGGGTTTCATGGCTGTTTTAGAAGAAGATCTGTGCTCTGTTCAATCACAGATAAACAATTGGAGATAAAGGTGCGTTGACGCTTTGTGCAGATGGGTCTGTCTCTCTTTTGTATTACTCTGCATGTTGCATGACATGTTGTAATTTCGTGGGTATTGAAGACATTTATTTTGCGTGAGTGGCTGGTCTTCTGCAGGAAATAAAGACTCACAGCTCCAATATAAAGCATAATGAGCTGCTTTTTTTCACTCTCCCAGAATGAATTCTGTTATCACGACTGATTTATTCAGCACCTGGTTTAAAGACTATAATTTTCCCGACTGATACACGCTCTCTAGAGCAGAACTGCCAGACTGTTTGAGAGCTTGAAAATGAGTAGAGGCCAAACAGACACGTACTCTTCAAAAATCATTTTGTATTGTTTTCCAGTGAAACATCTATTCATACTATATATAAATTTATATATATATATATATATATATATATATATATATATATATATATATATATATATATATATATATATATATATATATATATATATATATATATATATATATCATGTAT
>CAIGQW010024412.1:3352232-3394814 GCA_903798125.1 Danio choprae
AAATTGTTTGTAAATATGAAATTTCAGAATATGTTCTGTGCGATCATGGTCTGAACTTTGGTTTTGCCTTTACATTTTAAATAAACCACATAATATAAATTCCCTAGTTAAAACTGTAAAAAGTATATATTTTCTAAAGATACCTTTATGTAAAATAAAAGAATGTTAAAAAAATACATTAAATGAGCATTGATTAAAGCTTAAACACAATAAAATGTTTTTAACCTATCTATGAATAAATATTGTAGTATTTATTTAGTTTGTTTTTATTTAAAAGTACAATGCAATCTTTTTAATGCTGACTGGTTAAAAATTTTATAATAGCAAACCAAGTTTAACAATGAAATTACTTATAATATGCAGTATTTTCCGCTAATGTATGTAGTAATATATTCTAATGAATATTTAAATTATAATTTACATTATTTAAATTGAATTTTTGAAGAGTATATTGTAATACTTTAATAGCACTACAATTTCTTAATTCAGTTTTTATTTAATTTAGGTTTTTTTTTCTTACCTCAATAAGCAAGTCTGCCAAAATCTTACATTAATCTGATATCATTGCCTTTTCATCAGCATTATTAGCATATTATACAACTTTGTTTATAACTCCATATTGCAGTGACTAATGATAATTATTTTTTTGCCACTTTTTTGAATTTTATTTACTTGCCTGTCCTTTTTTCATCCAAGTGGAATTGAACTTGCTGTCAGCCTGTTTATATTTGGTTAGACCAACTTTTTTTCTACATGTCAAACACGACACTTGTATTAGGCCGTAAAAGCATTGGCAAATGCTTCGCCTCTTGCCTTGTGGATAGTATGGGCTCGTGTCTGAGAGAGATGCAGTCTCTGTCAGCATGAGTTTTCAGAGAGCGTGTTGCTCCTGGCAAAAAGAGAGAGAGAAAGAGAAAGGAGAAGCAGAGCAAAATAAAAAAAGAGCTGAAGTTTGAATCGTCTCACAAGCAGCGCAGCCTCCCACGGCGCACAAGAGCAAGGAGGCGGAGAGAGAGAAGGATTGAGGCTTCCCTTCTCTCCTTTGTTTTAAAGTTGATGTCGAGGAAGAGCTGCAGGAGGAAAGACAGAGGGAGATCCGTCACTGACACCACTGATCCTTCACATGACACACACATGACTGAGAGACAGAGCAAATCAACAGATGACGGTTTATAGCGAGGAACTGTGTCTAAAGTGTCAGCCTTTATCTTGGCATTGAAGCTCAGTGTCTTTGATTGTTGTCAGACAAAAGCTGAAGAAGTGGTTCAGTCAGGCGAGATATACAGTATGATGGATGAGATGAGCGTCCTCGAGGTTTAAGCTTGAATTTTTTTTTTCAAATTAGTGTTCAGGCTGTAAAGGTGGCACGGTGGCTCAGTGGTTAGCACTGTCGCCTCACAGTAAGAAAGTCGCTGGTTCGAGTCCCAGCTTGGTTAGTTGGCATTTCTGTGTGGAGTTTGCATGTTCTCCCTGTGTAGCGTGGGTTTCCTCCAGTTGCTCCAGTTTCCCCTACAGTCCAAAGACATGCGCTATATAAGTGAATTGAATAAACTAAATTGGTTGTAGTGTATAAGTGGGTGTGTGGATGCGAGAGCATGTATGGGTGTTTCCCAGTACTGGGTTGCAGCTGGAAGGGCATCCACTGTGTAAATCATATGCCGGAATAGTTGGCAGTTCATTCCGCTGTGGCAACCCCTGATAAATAAGGGACTAAGCCGAAGGAAAATGAATGAATGTTCAGGCTGTGTTGTATTGGTTTATTTTTTGACCCAAATCCACTTGACTTCTGTATGGATCTGAATTTTCTTTATTAATAAATTATTTGAGTACACATGTCTATACTTTTCTGATAGATATAAAACTATAATAGATGTAATATTTTATTTTTAGTCTTTTTTTTGTCAATATAAAAATAACCATGAATGAGATTGACCATTGACTTAATATATAAGATAGATAGATAAATAAATAGATAAATTGTCATTGTTTAGCGCATATATGTCAGTGTTCGTCCGCGTCATCGTTTGTTGTTGTCACGTGCCTTCTTTGTCTTCCTCCCGCCACTGTCAATGTTAATATGTTCCACCTGTGTTCATCCCTTGTGTGTGATTAGTGTAATCAATCCTTCATCCATATATACCCTTTCGTCTGTGTCCTTCGTGGTCTGGTATTCTGATTCGTCTACTTCGTTTGGTTCGTGTGGTTGTCTCGTCCTGTCTTCCCGCATCCAGTATCTGTTCCCCGTAAGTGTTCAATAAATCCGTTTGTTAATGTATCTAGTTTTAAGTCTCGTTCTGTCACCATCCGCCAGCATGGCGTTACAATATAGCAACAGATTTTGTAATTTTGTAAGCAAGCAGCAGAGTTGTAATCTCTTCTAAAACGATTGACTAGATGTTTAAACATTAGAATCTTTTTCTCATGATTAAAACTTAAACACAAGACTTCATTTTCACTGCTTTTAGACTTTAAAAAAATTACTTTAAAATATTTTTTTATTGCCATGAGTTGTTCCACGAAGAATTTTTATTATTTGAACCTTTATATTTCACAAAAGTTGCTTAATTTGTTTTATATTTATTTATTTTTTCTGAATGAAAAATCTTGTCTTGTTGCATGTGTAAAATTGACAAAAAATAGCCAAAAATATGACGAATGGGTCAACAATAATATAGATTTTCTTTCCTTACAAAATCATTAGAAGTATTAAGTAAAGATCTTGTTCCATGAAGAAACTTTGAAAATGTCCTACTGTAAATATATAAAAAAATGTGCATTGCTAAGTGCTTTATTTAGACAACATTTTAGTATTTGTTTTTAAACCCTCAGATTCCATATTTTCAAATAGTTGTATCTTGATTAAACATTGTCATATAAATAAATGTATCAATGGAAAGCTTTTTTTGTTCAGCTTTCATGTGATTTTTATATCTCAATTTCCAAAAATGGACATTTATGATTGGATTTGTGGTTCAGGTTCACATTTAAGTTTTCATTCCCCCACTTTATTAAGCAAATATGTAATGTAACAGTAATTTTACATTAATTTCATCAGCAATTAAAGCACAACACAAAGCTAGTTGATAATAGCTAATGAATCATTTTTTATTTAAAAGTAAATATATGATGATGCTTAAATATTTTATCTAGATATTAGTTTGATAATGAATAATTTCATGAATTTTCCAGTGCAGTTCCGCTTAATTTTTCAAGTTACTTGTAATTACTGTCAGCTGTTTATTATTGCTGAGCCTAGCTTTTTCCTTAGCTGTCAAATATGACTGTTGTGTTTAGGCATGTATGCATTGGCAAGTGTGTAACCTCACAAATAAAATTCATGATCACATTATTAAAATCTTCTTCATGCTAAGAGAAAGTGAAGTTTCACAAACTAATTTCGAGAGGAGCACGTGATATGATTGATCTCAGCCGGTCTCTCATCAGTAATCACTAGTAAGCCAATCAGATTAATACAAACTCCCTATAAATAGCCTGTCAAAAAACTACTCTCTTATCTCCGTTTTCGAAGAAACCCCCCATCCACCCCATCTCCTCCTTTTCCTCCTTTACCAGGGGGAGCTCTAGAGAACTATCTGATCTCGTACCCCCTTATATGCTTATTTACCAGGGGGAGCTCTCGAGAACTGTCTGATCTCGTACCCCCTTATATGCTTATTTACCAGGCGGGAACCCTGGGCTCAATTATCTCCGAGCTCAGGGTTCTCTCCAGGGACAGCATGCCAAACCTGCTATTATTATCAAGCAATATCTAAGTGTGAACTCTTGAAAGGTTATTTTAGGAACGCTTCACTGAAAGATTCATTGTGGAACCCAAAATGGTTCTTCAGCCGCATGCCTAAACAAATCTATTAATGACCCTTTACTTTTAATAGTGAAATTGGGTGCAATAATCTCATGTTGAATGTCTATTTCTCATAGCAGACATTTGGAGTGCTGCCGAGATGAGGAACACTTGCGTATGAGAGCTTCCGTCTGTCGCTGATTCGTCCAAACTCATTAGCGTAAGAGTCCTCAATCCAGTGCACATGTGCATCGCCCTCAGTGTGAACCTGCTTTTGTGTGGGACGTCCTCCAGCCTGTGATTAATTGGCGGCTCATTATTGAGAATGTTTATTTGGTCCTGGGGACACGGGGGACAGAGGATTCAGTGACTCGGTAACGGTTGCAACAAGGTGATTAAGCAGATGTTATTGGAGGATTATGATGTTCTCCAGTGTCATTTCTGTATAACAATACTCAATGCAAATTGAAAAAAGAGATTATGGGCTAATGTAACTATAGAAATGAACTGGCGAATATTTGGACTTGATGAGACATCAATAAACATGATATGGTCATTTAAACTGAGAGATAATAGCCACTATTTCACTTCAAGGGTTTTAGTTGTTTTCTCCTCCTGTCATTCCAAACATGTGCTGTTACTTTTTTCCAGTGAAAATAGAAAATAAAGAAATGTCATTCAGTATAGAAGTAGTTTATATGTGTTAAAAATTAAATATTTTATACATTTTAGAATGCACAACTCAGAATATGATTTTTGCTACAGGTAATCTGTAAAATACATCTGTTACATTGAATAACAATGCTACATTATTTCACCCATATTTTACTGCATTGTTTTCACAAACTCTAGGATTTAATGAGACATTTTTCTGATTTTATGGCAGCTTTTCTCAAAATTGTAGGCCAACTGCACTGCATTGTGTTTGACCACCACAATTTAAATGACAGAGCACTAAAGCACTTTAGCGACATCTTACTAAAGATTATTGGGAGATTTACAGCAATACATTATATTCCACATAGCAAATGTTTTCTGGCCCAGCTCCAGGCCACACAATCACTTTTCCTTACCGCAAAGAACTAGGGTCCTGCAGTGGCCCAATTGTGGGTTCATCTCCGTCAATTAAAAGGATAGTTCACCCAAAAATGAGTTTATGATGATAATTAGTTTATTTCTTCTGTTGAACACAAAAGAAGATGTTTTAAAGAATACTAGTTGCTGGAACCCATTGACCTAAATCATCAATGACTTTCTCAGCCATGAGTTAACATCACCCTTTGACCAGAAACCTCCAAAATCAGCCTTAACCCAGCCTTATCTTGTCCAAACCATTAAAAAAAAAAAAAGATACAAGGACATTAAATTCTGAAAAAGAGTTTATTTGATGATAGTACACATCTTCTCAATTGCTCTTTTCAATTGCTTTGTCCAATTACACTCAAACACAACAGTCTGTCTTCTTGCACAAGGACAGTCCTGGAAAGGGAAAAAAATATTTAAATATTTAAGGTTACACTTATTTACCATTTAGCACATCAGTAAATACTGTAGATCTCTTCATTAACAATTTTTCAAGATCATGTGTTGTGAATAATTTTGGGCCAGAGGTTCCCAACCTTTTATCCTTTAAGTAACTGTAATTTGGTTATAACAGTCCATTAATAACGTTCACTGCCACTTCTACTAGTTAAAACTACAATATCATAAAATATGCATTTTATGTAAAATGTCTGCAATGCTATTGTGAAAATGTTGTGACCATATAAATGGCAAGTGCTCCAAATGCTGTTTTTTTTTAAATTCTTATTATGTGTCAAATGGGTCATTAAAAGTCAGATGTATGTATTATCTGCAGTAATAACAAAATCTTTTCAGGCATGCTTTTGTCCATATTAAAATGTTTAAGTGAATTTAAGTGGTTGATGGAAAGTATGCACTTAGAGGGTGTGTGTGTGTGTGTGTGTGTGTGTGTGTGTGTGTGTGTGTGTGTGTCCCTTGTATTTCTTATATTGTGGGGACCAAATGTTCTCACAAGTTTAGCAATAGCAGTACATTTTGACATTTGTTAAAAGAAAAGGCTCATAAATCACACAGAATTAATATTTTGAAAATGTAAAAATCCTGTAAAGATTTGATTTAAGGGCTGGGTGATATACATTTCATACCGTATAAAATTCATTACATCAATGTGAAGTCCCCATAAAGATAGCTGTAAAAGTGTGTGGTACATTTTCATAGTAAGTTCAAATGAAAAGCCTTTGATTGAAAACAAAAAATCCTTTGTAGCATTATAAATGCATGTACTGTCACTTCTGATTAATACCATGCCTCCTTTCCTTGTTGAATAGAATTAGTAATTTCTAGTTCTGAAAAAATTATTTTCCAAGCCATTATTCACTGATAATCTTTGTCGCATCTCTCAAATCAAATCGCCTGTGGTCACAATCCTCAAACATCATTGTTTAGCAAGTCTTTCATAATCAAACATCATTTTTATTTGACATGTTGATATCTGAGGGCTGCCTGATATGCAGATACATGATTGGAATATCATTTTCAAGACATTTCCAAGAAAACTATTGGGTGTTGACAACCACACACTTCGGGATGTATGTTCTGAAAAACTAGATATAAAAGTAAAATAAAACTGCAAATGGCCACAAGTTGTCCACAGAGGAAAACAAAACCTTGGCAGGTGGAGGTTTTTGTGTTTGGGAATGTGCCGTGTGTCAGGCTCCTGTGTGTGTTTGTGATTAATTGAAAGGCAGAAAGTGCTGTGTATGTCATTAGCCTTGCTGCTCAGGGGCTCGTCTAAGCTTGGAATTTGTTCAGGACTGATGGGGCTACGGGCCATGCAGTTTGAGCCCAACTTTTATTGGGTTGCCCCAGCTGAAATTGATCCGGCCTTTTAATTACAGCCATTGATCAGCCGTTATCTTGACAGAGACGGTTTGAGCACACCGCCGCTCTGTGAGTGAGTACAGTTGTCTTTTACCAAACGGTAATAAACAGCTACAGTAAATCACGGTAGGGCCCACGGATACACCAGAATGCACTTGACCGCGGACGACTCTTGCTTTAGCGAAGGAGTTCGTGGCAATAACTCTGTACTGACAGGTTAAAACCGAACTGCAGAAAAACTACATCAAACTAAATCATCAACGACTTGAAGAAGTCTCTTTTTATGCACGTCGTATTTTATTCTTGCACTTTCGACAGGTAAAGTTTGACTTCCAGAGTCGAGTAGCGCCATAAAACGCCTGCTGTTTTATATGCAGCTGAGACGAGTGAGGTTGAGCGGGGCCTAATGGGACTTTCGGGCTAAATAAATAAACAGTGGAGTGGAGAGAGGAAGGGCTTACATAGAGGAAGATGATATTAGGTTTGTGATTGATTGGGGAAAGAGGGACTTGGATGGGGAGGAAGGGGATGTGGTGAGAGGCAGGTGCTATGCCGTTTGTGTCATTTCGTTTATTCTGTTAATTATCATGTCTCTCTCTCTCTTGCTGCTCTTCCTCTTCCTTGCTCGCTTTCTCTTTCACTTTTTAATTTTCTAAAGGCTTGCTTTTAATTAAAGTCACACAGCAGTGAAAGGAAGTCAATTAAACCCTTGCATCTCACTTGCATACTGCATTCCTTACCGAAATCTTTTGATTTTATATGCAGTATCACAGTGGCACATTAATCTTGGATTTGGACTTAACCATAAAGCCTCTTTCACAGTTATCATGGTATATTGTTATAAAATTACTAAACTCACTTTGCCAGTGAATACACCAATGTATTTAGAACAACACATTTTTAAAAATCATTTACCAGTGTGACATCATTTACAGATCAATACCAAAATACTGGTAATCTCTGTGATGTCACTTATCTAAAAATGCGAAACCTTAGTGCTTTAGTGCCTTAGTTTCACTGTCAGATCTAATAACATTTGTCAAACTTTAGAGTGACAGGTGTTAGGAGATGATCACACAATGTATTTGCTCCTAAAAATGTGAGATGCATAATTAGTAATCATACTGCAGTTACTGTACACTATAGTACAAAGGGGGCGCTTGTGAGCACCCTTCTGAAAGTACAATGCTACTCTCATATGTCTTGCTATATCCATTTGTGCAAAGGCTCTGTGCGATCATCTTGACCAATATTCTTAGCTCAAATTCATCTTATTGTGCAATTTTGTGAAAAATAATGTGTTTTTTGAACCACCATGCATGAGAGCTTGTTCTAATACAACCCCCGAAACAGAATCAAAACATGGTAAAAGAGCATAGTAAGAACCCTTTAATCAGTGGTGTCCAAACTCTGTCCTCAAGAGTAACTGTCCTGCAGTTGTCCTGTTTAGCTCCAGCTTGCCTCAGTGCACCTGTCTGGAAGTTTTGTGTATGCTTAGTAGGAGTTTAGCAGGTTCAGGTGTGTTTAATTGGGTTTGGAGCTAAAATAAGCAGGACAGTAGTCCTTTAGGATTAGACACTCCTGGTTTAAATGATGAGTGGGACTCCCTACAGTCTTTTGGACTTAAAGTTGCCAGTTCTATTTTATTATATAGTGTTGCAGTATTTATTATAAATGCATATTAACTCATGCATGTAATTATTGTTATGTCTTTAATAAATTTGCACTTTTAACATTTTAATCAGAAACATTAACCTCCCCTCCCTATGGCATATTTTCATTTTGTTATGTAAACTTGCATCATTTAGGTAATATTTAAAAAAATTATGTTTGGCGTGTTCCACAAATTGACTCTTGTCAGGCTCAAGTCAGAGGGAGTTTGATTCAGCATGTAGAATAGGCGTCAGCCATCATTGAAAGAAAGTTCTGATTGGCTGTTCAGCTGCGAATCAGTGCGCAAGAACAAAAACTGAAGTGACAAACCTAAGCAAACCATGCAGAGGAAACAAAGAAGTTTGTTGTCTTTTCTTTTCATTTGTTAAATATTTGCAAATGATATGGATTATCAGACATATTTGCACAGCACGTCATGATTTTACCAAGTACAATGCGATCCTGGATTAACATTTATGTTAATCCTGGAAAATCATTTTGGTTTGAAAATGTAATCCATACCTATTCCCTACCCCTAAACCCAACCATAACTGTAAATTATTCCCAAAATCAGAGGGGAATAATAATTGCATAACAATAATATTATCCATGGTTAGTAATAGAATGTTGTTCCAGGATCAACATAGATGTTAATCCAGGAACATGTCTTATTTGGTGAAATCAGGTTGGCATATTTGCACAATCAAATCCCTCTGTGGTTAGTGAGAAGTACTGAGAAAGTGTACGTAAACTCTGCTTTGTTTACTGTTTGTATGTGTGCAGCAGTAGTTTTCATCGTCACTAGTTCTTTAACGCCAGCTTGGCTTAGGACTGCTGTGCAATGAGAGTCATACTTTGCTCAATGCTGTATCATTCACCCTTTCATTTACTCTGTCATTATACCAGTCCCCCAGCTACGGTGGTCCTCATCAACTCTCATTTCCCTTGACTGCTGTAGTTCTCCTGCTCCGATTCTGTCCGTGGCCCGGTGAGCATCTTCCACTCTTCCCCCCAGCCTGCCATCTGTTCTGCATCTGTCTCTTTTATCGCCTCTTCTCCCATCGGGTCCTTCCTCACCTTGTTCCCCAGCTCGGTGCTCTCCTCTTTCCCTTTAACCTGCTCCCCTCTCTGCCCTCGCTCCCTCTCACATCCTCTCCTCCTTCATTCAGACGTTTTTGAAGTTGTGAGGGGACTGAGCTCAGGCTATTTTTAGGAGCTTTGAAGCAGCTCCTCCCTTGCAAATAAATGCCAGTAAAACAGGGCTGGGAATAGACGTAGCGCAGGTTTTTTTTGTGTCTTATGACTGCAGTGGCACAATAACATTTTAGCTTGAAGGGTTTGAATCACTAATATGTTTCAGTTATTCTCTTGCAGTACTAAGTGTTTAAAAAATAGTCAATGTTTTGAATTCAGGTGGGTTTTATCATCAAGACAAAATGTAATCTGTATTGCACATTATAAAATGGTGTCATATTATTTCTAATTGTTGCTATGCCTTTAAAAAGCACCATTTTCTTATGTAAAAAGGTTTGCTCTTGTGTCTTGGTGTGATCTGTCAGTAATAATGTTCTTGTGTAGAGTACATGACAGACGCTATATTTATCCAATTAGTTGATTAACCAGTTAGCACATTCAGAAAAAAAAAGAAAAGAAAAAAAATGAAAAGAAAAATATACCCTAGTAGGAAATAAGGGATCAGATTGAACAAAATATTAGGTAAAGCGATAGTAAAATTTTTAATTATGTCAAAAATCACTCACCCTCATGTTGTTCCAAAGCCCTGCGACCTTTGTTTGTTTGTCTTTGGGACACAAATTAAGATATTTTAGATTGAATCTGAGAGCTCCCTCATCCTCCATAGACAACAATGATCTTGTCTCATTCAAAGTCCAGAAAGATACCAAAAACATTGACAAAAGAGTCCATGTGTCTTCAGTGGTTCAATAGGAATATTATGAAGCTACAAGAATACAAGTGCAAAAGTGCAAGACTTCCTTTGTTTGAAACAAAGCACAGGCGCATCCGAGGTATACATCAGCAGCAAGACAGCATCACATCGCTCTTTTGAATGTGCACCCTATACTGAGGAAAAGAATGAAGTTGTTATTTTTGTTTGATGTGCTCACAAAAGGATTCTTGTAGCGTAATAATATTAATCTACATGGGACAGCTCCTACGTATATCTGTGACCTTGTCACTCAGTACACACCTTCTCATTCATTATGGTCTGCTGATTCTCTCACTCTTCAACAGCCACCCTGTAGGATAAAATCAATGGTTGAGAGAGCCTTCTCTGTTGCTGCACCCAGATTATGGAATGCTCTGCCTTATTCTGTAAGGAATGCTTTCACATTAGCTAGTTTTAAGAAAATGTTAAAAACTCATCTTTTTAAAATTGCATTTTTAGAATCTATGTTTTTTATAATTTGATTAAATTTTTATATGTTGAATCCTTGTATATTATTGTGCGTTTTATTCTCTCTGTTGTGGTAGTCCTTATAAATAAAATGTATTATTACGATTGAACCACTAAATGCAGATGGTCTGTATTGAGGATATTTGTTGACATTTTTCTGGACTTTGAGTCGGGACCATTACTGTCTATGGGGGACGAGAGATTTCTCAAATATCTAAAATATTTTAATTTGTATTCTGAAGACAAACAAAGGTCTCTGGGTTTTGGAACAACATACTTTAAGGGTGAGTCATTAATAGCATAATTTTCATTTTTAGGTAAACTAACCCTTTTGAGCTAAAAATGGTGGTGAATTTCATAAATATAATGAGTTAATGACAAAAAATAATTTAAGCTACAGTAAAAAGGCTAAATTGTACTCGCCAGGCTCTTTAATACAAACACTTTGCTTGTAGCAGGTTGAACACTATTTTACCATCAGCACATAAGAGGCATAGATTCAACATGGTGATAGAAAAATTCCTCAGAGATTTTGGTCAATATTGACATGACAGCATAACGCTGTTGCTGTGGATTTGTTAGCTGTAGATCCATGATGTTGAATCTTCTGCTCCACCACATTCCAATGATGCTCTATTGGATTAAGGTCTGGTGACTGTGGAGGCAGTTTGAGTAGAAGTGAACTCACTGCCATGTTCAAGAAACCAGATCATTTGAGCTTTGTGACATGCCATATTATCCTGCTGGAAGTAGCCATCACATGATGGGCACACTGTGGACATAAAGGGATGGACATGGTCAGCAACAATAGTCAGGTAAACTGTGGGATGATGCTCGTTTGGTATCAAGGAGCCCATAATGTGGCCAAAAGCACACAACATTACACCAGCAGCAGTCAGAACCAATCATATAAAGCAGGATGGATTCAAGCTTTCAGATTTTTTATGCCAAATCAACCATCTGCTACAATGAACTAACAAACAGAACTAAAGGCTCATCTGATCAGGCAACCATTTTCCAATCTTTTACTGTCCAATTCTGGTCAGCTTGTGCAAATTGTAGCTTCAGTTTTGTTTTGCAGACCTTGATTGTAACAAGTGGTTATTTGGGTCACTGTTACCTTTCTATTAGCTTAAAATAGTCATTTTCCTCTGACTTTTGGTGTGAAGAAGACATTTTTGCTCACATAACTGGCATTCATACAGATTATTCTGTAAAGAATCCCAGCAGATATACAGATAAATGTTCCTGGAATCAACCATGCCACATTAAAAGCCATTTAAACCATATTTATTTTATCAATCTGATGCTCGGTTTGAACTTAAGCCAATCATCTTGACGTATCTATATGCTAAGAGTTGTTGGCTTGGCTGATTAGACATTTGTAATAAACTAGAAAGTGAACGGTATATATTTTACATGCACATTATTATTATTTTTCACATGTTTGTGTCATGGCACTAAACATTGCAGATGGTGTGAAAAGCCACCTGTGATAGACAAACAAATGGATATTTTCCCAGCATTGCAGGTTTTAGGTTACCTATCAAAATTCCAGCCAGTGCTGATGAGAATCTGCGCGTGTAACCATAGCTACTGTGATCAGAAAACATCTGCTCTCAAATGCACAATGTGAATGGTTAAGATCAGACTGGAATGATCAGGGTCTTGTTAAAAATATACTCCATCTGCTTGTTTATAATGTTGAGATATTATATGCATAGCCGCAGGTGCCATGCACACAGAGCTGGGAATAGCAAAATGATTGAAGCTTTTCTGCTTTTTAGGAATAATAACTGCACCAAACTTTCTCCTTACTACCTGTCAAGAAGTACAAAAAAAGCTCTGTGCTATAAAATATTTCTTTAAAAAAAGAGAACAAAAACTATAGGGGTTTTAAAACCATGTTTTGTATTTTCTTCTTTAATAAAGACTTTTAGAGCGCTCATGTTTAATTCTATTTATTTATTTTCGTTATTTTTGATTCTATTTACAGAGGTCTTTAGAGGTCTAATTTATGGTGATTGCAAGGGCCCTGACCTGAGTTGGACCTGTGACCTGTGTTGGGTAAGTTGCCTAAAAAATTACTGTTACTAATTACATCATGCATTTAAATGACTTTTATAATTAATCTCAAAAGCAGTTCGGTTACTAAATAAGTTCCATACTCAATAAGTTCCATTAATTCCATACGACATATTAAAAGTCCACATAAATCACAATAGGGATGTGTTGTTTTTTTTAAGTTTCATTTTTTAAATAGTTTAAACAATATATGTATCAAGACACAAAACGTTTTAAAGTCCACATGAACCAGAAGCTGCTACCGTTTTTTTTCCATATTGTGACGCAGTTCCTAGAGAAATGGAATATTAAATGAGAAAACAGTGGGCATGGCTTGTTTTTTCTACTGCGAGCTGAATGGATGTAGTAAAATAGGCATTTCATTCTGAAAGATCTGGAAAAGGCTTTTGGAAGAATTATTAATTAATTATTATAACTATTATACTACAAATTATTATACTAACAGACACCTCCTGCTCACCATTTCTATTTGCTGTCAAAACTGATAGTTGGAGGGGTGTGGCTAAGTATGTTAACCACCCCCAATATCTCAATATCACGTCATCTGTGAATTTAACAAACAAAAAACAGGACGTGCATTTTCAGATTTCAATTAAAGATTACAAGGGCAAACTTTTTTTTTCCCCTTAATGACATGCACAAATAAATTGTTCATCACAAAACTAGCAATGTGAGCTAATAAAATCATATAGTTACTTTTGATTTCATTTGTATTTTAAAGTAATGAAAGTATTCATACAGAAATCAAAAAATGATTAGCCCTCCTGTTACATTTTTATTATTTCACAATGCTGTTTAATGGAGATTTTTTTCAACACATTTTTAACATAATATTTTTAATAACTGTTTTCTAATAAGTAATTTATTTAGTTTTTTTCCATTATGCGAGTTATTTTGCAAGATACTAGTAATCAGCCTAAAGTGTCATTTAAAGGTTTAAGGTTAATTAGGCTAGCTACGTTAGACTAGTTAAACTAGGTAAATTAGGCACGTTATTGCATAACATTGGTTTGTTCGAAAAATAATATTTCTTAAGGGGAGTAATAATATTGACCTAAAAATATATTAAAAAAAAAATTAAAAACTGCTTTTTAGAGCAGCCAAAACAAAAGAAATTAGAAATGAAAAAAACTCCAGAAAAAAAATATTATAGGACATACTGTGAACATTTCCTTGCTCTGTTAAACATCGCTTGGGAAATATTTGAAACAGAATAGCAATTTTACAGAATTGCTAATAATTTTGCCTTGTATATTGGCAAAAAATTACATTTCATTGTTTATTAGGAGCAGTTGTAAATAAAATAAAACTTTTTTTCTGAAAACTGAAAAATCAAGTGAATATGTGAATAACAAAAGTATATACATTTAGAATTACTCTGCCTCTCTAAATTTCATGAAAATTTGAAACCTTATATTGCTGTGAACTAATTTATCAGTTAGCTTTTTTCGTAAGCATATAGTTGTCTTCATAAATGATGCATGTTCTTTAGTTAAAATATATAACTCCTCTGCCAAATATATATTTTACTGATATTGATATTACTGATAAAAAGTAAAGTGCAGTATTTTAAGGTGACTGTTATCAAATTACATAAAAATAAACAAGTAATCCCTTTACTTTGTCAGCAGAAAAGTATTTTAATTACAATAAATAGTCAATTTGTTATTAGTGTGATGTAAGATTTCCCCTCTAAAAAGTGATTTCTACTGTACTAAGGGGACAATATCCTTCATTTAGGTTACTGAAATTCAGAACAAGGAGAATTTGTTGCCTTCTTTTAATACAATTTTCTTTACTGGGAAGATGTTTTGATTAATAGTGTGTTGTAATACTGCATCAATTTTTTTTATTATTATTCCAGAAGCTCAAGGGTTTATTTATTCTTTATATTTCGCTCTTTAAATATTGTTGTCTTCCTGTAGTACCAATATTACTGAATATGAGTCCCTTGTGAAATCCCACTTTATCCACTGGATATTGTAAATCTATAGGAATGGCGGTGAGGATGGAGAATAGAGCAAGAGAGAGAGAGATGGAGAGGTGAAGCGAGCTACTGCACGTCAGAGAGAATGAGCCGAGACCCACCATGTTATCACTTTAGAGATGCTCATCAATTTAAATGTATTTCTGCTTCCGTCCTCTGCCATGCAGAAAACTAACTTTTCCCCTCTTTTCATTGAACAGAATTAAAAAAAATAGAAAAAAAAAGTAATTTACACTCTAACACGGGAATCGATTTCCATCACGGTGGGTGGATAGGATACAGGGGGAGGAAATGGGATTTATGCCGTATAGTCCGATTAAAAATCATAATGATAACCTTGAATATCTCCAGATTCGCAGTGACACATTCATAAATACGCAATGCTTCGGAGGTGATTTATAGAGGGTTAGCTGTATGGGTTTTTGCATGTTTCATTTATTGAATAGACACACACACACACACACACACACACACACACACACACACAGACACACACAAACATACTCACACATATCAGTGCTGCACTTGTGAAGTGAAATTGCTTTAATCAGTTAAATTAATAGTGTTTGTGGGTGGCGATGTTCCTGAGCTCTCCATGTAATCAAGCACATATATTCATTTATTAGGATGATTCATGATAGATTCTATTTGTGTGTGCGCCTTGTATTCCTCACATTGTGGGGGACCAAATGAAAATGTGTTGCAGTGCCCCCACAGGTATATCGATACAGTAAATTTGTGAGGAAATTTTTTTTGGTCTTCATGCGGAAAACGACTCGTATATCACACAGAATGATGCATTTTGAAAATATAAAAATACATAATGTTTCTTGGGAGGGTTGGGTTTAGGCTTTGTGTGTGTGTGTGTGTGTGTGTGTGTGTGTGTGTGTGTGTGTGCACATGCTGTAGTATGTAATTCAAAGTGTGATCCAGCAAACATACTGTATGTAGGTCCAATATTACTAACATGTTTGAATTAAATTACAAAAAACTTTAATAAATCAGTGTTTTTGTCTTGTTTTACAATATGAAAATCTGACCACACTAACAATATAAGACTTTTCTAAAGTAAAATCACATAAATATAATGGAAGTTATATGAACATGTCTTGAGATCATCTCAGGGAACATCAGCTATATTTTGTTGTATTGTTGTTTTAAGCATAAATCTTAGGAAATTGAGATGCATACTGCTGTTTATACTTTTTTAATTTAATATTTTCAGTGTTCTCTTTGTCTTCTATTTTCAATTAGCTGTTGATTTTAAAATATATTCAGAAAGATAAAAATGTATTCAGTTAGATAACATTTTATTTTAAATGATAGAAGTGTTCCATAACTATACAGTTTAAGTATATTTTAATAAACAAATGCAGCATAGTCTTAAAAAAACATAAGTGCTCAAACTTTTGAACAGTAGTGCTTAAGACTTGGAGAAAACTATTCTTTAATTAAGAATTAGGACAAATAAACTTTATTAACATTACAAAATAAATGTAATTAAAACTTTATAAGTTAAATCTCATTTTTAGGATGATAAAATTTTTATTAAGATCATTTAAAAAGACAAAGACTGATCAAAATGTTCTTTCAAAGCCAGAATCTAATTTAAATGTATAATTAAGGCAGAAACAGGTGGAAATCTGGAAAAAAAGGCCTCGACATCTGTAAACACACACTCAGAGTAAATGCAAACACATTTAACATAAGAAGATATAGATTTTAATATCTTTATAAACGTCTTTTCTTTTTTTTTCTTCTTGAGAACGACTCGTTAAACCATCAAATCACTAGGATGGAGAGACACATAAGAGAGGGAAAGGGAGGGACAAGAGGAGACTGGATTGTGCAGTTTAGTCGGAAACGGTGCCTTACAGACATACCAAAGAAATGTATAAACTAAAACAACAACAAAAAATATGACCAAATTATAAGAGCAATAAAAATAATAATTGCGTTCTGAAGAGAAGTTCTTCTGAGATTCAGGAACCCTGTTGTAATAAAAAAAAAAAAAAGTCAGTCATGATGTCAGTGTCATAGTACTGATTAATATTTCCATTGCAGGGGGTGATGATACAGTTCTCCTTATTTTTTTACAAAGTATGTCTCAGAACAGGAGGCAAAGTTCTCCTGTACTCCACATAAGTGACGGCTGCGTTCAGGCATTTGTCCCTCTCCTCCTGGACTCCTATTTGCATTCGCAGCAGGCCTATGGCTCCAAAAGGTCATTTTTTTGGCCATGTTAAATTTCAAATATGTTTTTGTCGTCAAGTCTCTTAAAGATACATTTCATTTTTTCGTGTGTGATTTTGTTCCTTTATTTGTTGTTTTCGCTTCTTCTTTTCTGTCTTGTTAAAACAGTTGATTTCACACCTCTCTAAGAAAGAAAGGTGTCTATGTTTTCGATGGCGGGCTTAGGCTGAAGGCGCTTTTCAAAATAGAGTTCACTTCAATTAGACCTGTGTCCCCTCCAGAGTCTGCGCCCCCATCAGCAGTCCATTTCTAAGTCCTCTGAGTCACAGCCAAACATAACAAACAACACAGAGAACAAGAAACAAACACAACTCTAATTTTTTTCATAGCTTTTTATACTGGACACACACACACACACACGCACACACACATCCACGCATATTGTGTTTTTTGGAAGCAGATGAGGTAAAAATGGGTCTCATTTGCTTCTACAAACAATATAGCAGCTAGTATAACCATTGGCTTTTATGTGCTGTTATAAAAACAATGCAATCCAAACTAAGAAGTGGAAGTTAAGTCTTAGGGCAAAAGCAAAGAAAATATGGAAAATAATTGCAGGGAGGTATTGAACAGAAATAATAAATCCAAAACAAAAAATAATGTTATATTTAGGTCTTGGCATTTCTCCTTAGGGAGGTTCTAAGAAGAATCTATGTGCTTTAGTACTGGCTATTTAGTTTCCTTTCACACAACACTTTGTTTTCCTTCTCTTAATTCATTCATTTTCTTTTCGGTTTAGTCCCTTTATTAATCTGGGGTCGCCACAGCAGAATGAACCGCCAACTTATCCAGCATATGTTTTTACGCAGCGGATGCCCTTCCAGCTGCAACCCATCACTGGGAAACATCCATACACACTCATTCACACACATACACTACGGACAATTTAGCTTACCCAATTCAACTATACCGCATGTTTTTGGACTTGTGGGAGAAACCGGAGCACCCGGAGGAAACCCACGCCAACATGGGGAGAACATGCAAACTCCACACAGAAATGCCAACTGACCCAGCCGAGGCTCGAACCAGCGACCTTCTTGCTGTGAGGCGATTGTGCTACCCACTGCGCCACCGTGAGGTCCTCTCTTAATTTAGTGAATCTGTAAAAATATTTCCCTACATGAGCAAATAAAGGTTGAAACTCCTGCAGCAATGTGTTTGTGAATCTATTTGGCAATGTTGTGATATATTAAACAAAGGATATACTTGTATGGTTTAGAAGTGTCTTTCTGTTTGGTGGTCACTTCTATGCTTGCTTTGTTTGTTAGAATTGTTAGAAAAGCAGAATGGCATACTTTCTAAAAACATTCTTTGTCTTTGTATATTTGCATTGCTTGCTTATGTCTCATTTATTTTTTTGACACACACTTATTTAGTTATAAGTGCTTTATTTTGCTGAAATTATTGTTTATTTATAGGGGGAGACCAGATCAACATGAAAAAAGTAAAGATGATTAAGAATAACAACAGTGGCAGTGCAAGCAAGTTTGATTCACTTTTCACTCACTCATGTCCATCAACCCAAATTTGAGTTTATAACATCCGGTGTTCAATTTTCATCTGTTTCAGTCGAAATGGCAAAGCTCCTTATACAATGTTTTACACATAATCATTCACTCACTCACTCACTCACGCGCACACACACACACACACACACACACACACACACACACACACACACACATTAATAGGCCTGGTAATGCTGTAGCTAGAGCTGATCTGAGGACTGCAGAGTATCGATGATGCCACGATGGTCCAGCATTGAGTTCAGCGCAGAATGAGCGCAAGCAGTCCTGAAATACTACAGAGAAAGAGATGTGTGTGATGAGAGTGTCCTAAGTTGGTGGCTTGCTGGACCCCACTAGGGGGACGCACAGAGGTCCGGGGGGTACATTTGTGCTTTCTACGGGTGTTTGAACCATTTGAAGATGTTTCATCATATTTCCCAGTGAAATCGGGAGAGGAGTACTCCTTATCTGCCATCTCCTTTAAGATGTGGACCTCATTTGGTCCTTTTCCCTTGCTGCCCCTGACACGTTGGCGGGTACAATTCCGAGAGCGGCCAGGCCTCTGATCTGGGACCGTGTCCGGAGAAACTCCCGGTCCCACTTGTACACCATTTATGGCAGGAGGTGGCTGGGGCAGAGGAGAGGGAGGGGAGGGGAATTGTTCATTCAGTTGGGGATGGTGTGGGTGTGTTTGTGGAGGCTGCGCAGGGTGGGGCTCTTGCTTCAGTGAGACCTTATTTGTTCCTGCCCAAGTATTGGTCTTACTCTGGTGGAGAGACTCTGATCCAGAACAGTTTGGGAAGTCCTCTTTCTTCAGTTGTTTCAAATCTTTGCCTGCAAGTTCTGCTGGTGCTACACAACCCACAGATGATGTGGATCCCCGAAACTTTTTGAGCCAGTCCCACAGTGATAAAGCCTTACAGTCACACTCCCAAGGGTTGTCATTGAGGCGAAGGTACTCCAGGGCAGGTAGCTGGGTCAGACACTCTCCAGCCAGCTCTGTCAAAGAGTTGTTGAACAAATAGAGAGTAGTGAGTCGTCGCAGGTCGTGGAATGCCAGACGATCCACCCACTGCAGTTGATTGTGATGCAGCAGCAGCCGATCCAAAGCCCCCAGTCCTCTAAATGTGTTTTGGTGCAGGCTCCACAGACGATTCCCATGAAGAAACAAGTGGCTCAAGTTGTGCAAGTCTACAAATAGATCATCCTGCAGATACTCCAAGTGGTTGTCCTTTGAACACAGAAACAATTTATCATCATAACAAGTTTATTTTTATATACTACTACTACTACAACAAGACAAGACCATTTCCAGTGCCATATATTTTGTTACATAAATAGTTTTGTGAGTGCCTCACCTGCAAGTACAGATACTGGAGGTTGCGGAGACCCTGAAAGATGTTATTTGGCAGTGCACTGAGGCCACATCGGTATAGATGGAGGGCATGGAGCCGGCCCAGCCCATGAAACGTTTCTGCAGACAGCGATCGTAGGTAGCGATTGTCTCCCAGGTCCAATTCCTCCAGCAAGGTGAACCCTTGGAAAGTAGATGGTTCGATATATGTGATATTGTTAGAGTAAATCCACAGAGTGACTGTGGTAGGGCTAAAGTGTCCCCGCAGCAGTCGATGAATCTTGTTGTTTTGGAGGAAGATGCGCTCACTGTGCGGAGGAATGCCTTCCGGGACAGACAGGAAGTTGTGGGCTTGGCAACTGACTGTGCTGGGGGCCATGTAGCAAATGCAGTGACGTGGGCAGGACCAGGAGAGCTCTAGCCCACAGAGTACCAGCAGGAACTCCAGCCCACAGCCTAGAAATAAAGATAAAAAAGAAAGAGACTTTGTGTTTGTTAAACCCACAATACTGATGTTTTTGACTGGGGTATACATTTAAATTCACTATTTATTCTTCTAGAAAGTTTCTCCATAATTGCTCCAAGAACTGTTGAGACAAATGTGTCTCATTAAATGTAGCTGGAATACTTTGAGTCTTTCACCTAGAGTATTGATTTTGTTTTATTTAAAGGGGAATCATTGTAGTAATGGCTACTTCAAATGAATAAAAATCTTGAATTATATTAAGCATATTGGTTAAGAGCAGAACATTTCTGGTTTGTTACTTACAAAGGGGTATTTGAACCTTAATGATGGGTCCGTAAGGATACCCAGTACAAAAATGGTTGGGAACCATGGTGATAGAGCAAAATAAATTATGCAGCAATATGATACAAGCAATAAGAGTGACCCTAAGGTTTCAAGAAACAAATTTCATACTCTTCATAATTCCACTTACAATATTATGTAAGAGAATATGTTAATACAATTATGTTAATATTTTACATGGACCAACCACCAAGACTTTCCTAGTCATCCATCTTCTTTGGAAAGTAAGCAATGGCTGTGACTTTCAGTGAAATAAGTTCTGCTTTACTAAACTAAGCCCCTTTTGAAAAGGAAATAAACAATGACAAGAAAATAGAATCAAATAGAATCACTTTAGAGGTTCTGAGCCTCTTCAGGGAAGCCACAAAATCTGGTATTTTATGAGTATTTATTCTGTCCATGTGTGTATAAGTCTGGCTCACCCTGCTTCTGCTGAGACTGATCCCAAAGCCTACCAACAACCTCTCGAGTGCTTAGTTAAACCTGTGTTAAGCCTCTGAGAGGCATACAATACCCCTGCTGCTTTCTGACATGCATCCTTGGAGCCATTTTGTGTAACTTATCCTCCAATTCATCTACACACAGAATGGCAGGGAAGGAGAAAATTTTCCACTATTATGAGAGACCCATTTGCTCACGAGCGGCGGCTTTCCCCCCACCCTTCTTTTCAAAAATGCATTATTCAAAGCATCATTCCTGTCATTCACTCAAAATTGATTCGCTCCCGCTGCCTCTTAACATCACCATAATCCTCCAGGTTTCTGCCTTCAAAATACAGAGACAGGAATTACGCCTTTACAGGAGATGAGCGGATATTTATTGGAATAGCTTTCGACTCCAAATGTGTCTAAGCTGTGGCATTCAGATGCAAACTCTGCTGACCTTTAGCGATGATACGCTAGGCATCTGATGACAGCACCTAAGTAGCTTGCTTCACCTGCGCGTGAGTCTCGCTCCCAAAGTGGCCATGTAATCCCATTTGTCCTAACAGCATGCCAAAATAAAATATGTCCTTACCAGCCACCTGAATAAGTACCCAAAACCCCTTCCCCCATGGGCTTGTGCATACATGTGGGATTAACACAAAAAATTGTTGTTGTTCTTGAAATGTTGGTCAGCAACCATAAACAGTGACCTAGAGCAGAATTACACAGTTCTTTACCGTTACACATAAGCTAATCGGTTTCTTAACAAAAACTTGTAGCATACAGGCCTGAATGTGCTATATGATAGATGGCAAGCAATTCAGAATATGCGATGCCACAATCCTGGCAGTGAGGATGGGATGAGTCTGAGGTCTTATCAGGATATTGAGCATGAGGGCTTGTACTGTCCTATCTTTCTATACACTATCTCCACTCTACATCTGACAACACACTGATGTCTGGTTCACAAGCCTTAAACAACCTCAGCGATTTGTGTTTGAGAATTGCCTTGCCGAGACAAAAGGCTCAAAGCATGGACCATAATAAACTTATCAATGCTTAAAAGATCTAAAATAATGTGACTTGTAATAATCTCATCTCACTTTAGCTGTTAACATTCAGCACTGGATAGTTTTTTTTCATTCACTCCCGTGTGTTTTGTTAGCATGGCACCTGTCCTTTGAGTGAATGAGCAGGAGTGTGTGTGCTGTCTTGCTCATGGAAAGTTAAGCTTTTGGGGATTTCAGCCAAATAAATCGGAAAAGACAAGGCAAACAACTCTGCTTTGGCTGGCGGAGCTGCTGAGCCTTTTCCCTTTATTTTTCTTACTAGCTGGCTGTTTATGTCTGTTTGCAAACCCCTTCGCATTAAACTTTGCATATCACATATAATGAAATTCTTCCTCAGCACTTTACATAATAGACTTATTCCTTTGGCGTAGCAGTGGCTTTTGTGGAGGCGTATCACCTAATCGCACATACTGTGCTTCTCTCTGTTTGTCTCAGCTTTTGTCACACTGCAGGTGTAATTATTTTCTTCAAACTCCTGCTATTGTTTCAGTTTTTATATTTAAAACTTTAACAGAACTGGGTATCACCTTGTAGATAACAGCAAACGATGAGATAATGATTTTTTTTCATTATCTTCAGATAAAGAGCTAGTTATCAGTTACCCACAAGCTAATAGCACACCTTCTTCCTCATTCATACAGGCTAACACAGATAGACAGGACTGAGGACAGACTCATTCCTCAAATGTATCGTATTTGAATTTGCTCCAAATAGCATCTGCTTTTTCTTTGGTTTTCTGGTTGTTTTTAGGGTTTTTGTGTGCCATAGCTCGTGGGGTCTGGATGCTATTACAGTTGCTAGTTTGTTTGAATTATTTTAGTGTGTATGGTAGCTGTAGTTATAAGGGTGCTCTGAGTGTGAGTGTATTAGTATGCTGTGCAGTTCCTAGATGGTTGTGAGTGGTTTTTAGCATCATGCTATGCTGTTGCTAGGGTTTTATAGGTGTTTTTTCTGTTACATTGAAGTAGCAAGGTTGTTTTCTTGCTTTGCAGTAGCTATAACCACTAAGGACCACTTTGACATTTTACTACTAGCTTTTCTGAGTGTGTAATGTGTTGTTATAGGGGGTTCTGTAAATATTGAGTAGTTTTTGTTTGATGTTATGCAGTTGCTATCATGTTATATGAATTTAATGTTTTGTTTTGTGGTTGCCAGGCTGTTCTGAATGGTTTTACATTTTAATTTGCAGTGGCTACGTTTTCAAAGGGTTTTAGTGTGTCTGTATTTGCTATTGTGTTGTAAGTCATTTTTAGTTTTTTCTTTAAAGCTGCTACTGGTTTTCTGGGTGTTTTAGCATAGTGGTATTAACTAGGGTGTTCTGAGTGTTTTGTTTTTGATTTCCGTTTTTATGTATTTATGCTGTTGGTTGTTCTCAGCATATTTCTCTTATGAAAGTTAAAATGTTTTTTAACGATGGTTTTAATATAGTGTAGTAACCAAATTTTTGTGGCAGATTGATAAGCATTTGTATACTACAGTTCTTCTACAAATGGCATGGTTTAACTAATCATGTTTGTTTGTTTTGTTTTATTTGTAGTAAAAGCATGGTGTTTTTAATGTGTTTGAAGTCATTTTTAACTTGTTGCTAGCTTTTCTGATAGTTTTAGTATGTCCTAGAATGTTCTGAGTGGTTTTTAGCTTGTTGCTCAGTAAGTGTTTAGTGTTGCTATAGGTTTTGAGAAATTGGCATGTTTTTGGTTTGTAGATGTTTGGAGCCATTTTCATTTTGTTACAGTATGTTGATGTTGTTAAATTTCCTAAGGGTTCTTAGTGTGCTGGTATGCAATTGCTGGGGTGTCTTAGGTAGTTCATGGCAGTTGTTTGCCTACTGGTATAAATCAAAAGAGAAAAAAAAACATACAGTGCTTCCTAGATGTGGCTTAAGCGCTACCTTCAATATAACTTTGTAGCAAAATCTTCCTTCAATATATACTTTGTATATGTATTCAACATCTATCTCCTCTTGTTTTAATGTTTGAGTATATTCGCCTCCACAGCTCCCTAGCCCCAAGATGCCAGGCATGCATTAGATCAGTGTTATTTAGGTGACATTTTTTCTTCTTTTTTCCACCTTGGAGAACTAAACTAACACCAGAGAGATCTGCTGCCTCACACCTGTCACCTCCCTGATCCCAGTCCTCTGTGAGCCCTCTTGCATCCCCTACACACAGCAATTTACACCCTCCTCATCCAGAGACAAGTTGAGGGGGAAAGAATAGGAGAGGCGGGATATTTTTAGTGCTGTGGAGAATGGCAGAGGGCAATAGCTGGATGAGAAGTAATAACGTGAAGGAGCAATGGCACAGGGGGCCACGGGGTTGTTATTTACTGAATATAAAGAACGTGGATGAGTATTGCCATATTTTTCTTCCTGGCAATGTCACCAAATCAAATTAATTTGATTGTTTTGACCACTCAATTGCGCTTCAGTCAATAACACCAGTCCCAGCTCCCAAGACTTGTAGAGGGATTATGGCCATAGAACAATGGAAGTCATGTTGTTGTGTGTGCCATTTTTTCTTAGTTTCATGTAATCCACCAATCTCACCCAGAACTCGGTCTCTCTTTCATTGTCTGTCAGTCTTTCCTCAACCCTTCCATAACTGTTGAAGGCTTGTTAAGCCCAAGACTGATTAAACGGCCTTCAACTGGGCTTGATGCTTGACCCCGTGACCACACAGTCACCGTGCCTTTTCATGCTATGCAGATTTTAAGCACGGAAATAAATAAATAAAGGCATAAAACAGAATGGCTTTGGTCCCCAGACAGTCCTCGCAAAGTAAGTGCGCGGAATATCAATGAAACATAGTTCACACTAAATTCGCCCTCATGAATAACACATGGTTGCTAATAGGAGAGAAATGGTCCGTCTGTTTCCCTGCGTGACTCTGCCCACCATTACACTGGATAAACTCAATTTCCTGTTTCTCTCTAAGGACCCCGATAAGCACTTGGCTGTTTGTTGCCTTGCTCGCACAAGTCCGTAAATGACATGCTTTCACATAATAGGTGTTCATGCTGATGTTTCGCACATACACACGGTGTTTGACAATCAAGCTAATGGCGAAGCAATAAAGCTCCACATTGATTGGTTTGAGCCTTGTTTGCATAACCAAAGGGAAATCAACTGAGTTTTTAGTCATTGCCGACATTACTTCCTAAGTTAAACTGTGTTTATGCGTAGACAGACATTAGATGAATTAATCGTAGACTGCAAAGTTAAAAAAAGGATCCCATGCTGCTCCTGAACAAAGTGTAGTATTCTCTGTGTGAACACGGTATTAATGCACTGCTGACATAATAGGCAACTTCATCTTTGTCCCCCTGACATGTTTAGACATAACCTTCAACAGGGAGTCTACATCTTAATCACAGGGGGTCTAAAGGTTCTTCTGGAAATATGCAATAAACAAAAACATAGTCAACTTCAGACGTTTAGAAGCTGAAGTTCAGCTTTGTGGATTAATATGTAATGTACAAGGCTCACTTAGTATGTTTACATTGCAAAGCCTTTGAAATAAGTAATTTTTGATTTACAGAGTACAAAATTTACTGTAAATGCATTATATTGTACCATATGCACGTTTTTAATAGGCCAGGCTTAAAATACAACATTCACAGAGAGGTCCTTGGCCTGCAAAAGGTTGAAGGCCACTGGTCTTTATGTGTCAGGTAATTTGTTAAAGATATAAAGGTCAGGATGAGCTGTTTTAGGGATAGAAAAGTACCACAATGTCATCGTGCTGCAAGGCCGCTTTAGTGGTGTGAAAAGCAATTACCTGAAAGGCGAGGGCTGATCTGTACTGCACGGCAGACCTTTATCGAAGAATTGATTGAGGCTTTAGTGTGTGAATAACCAGGCGCTGTACACTGAATAATCAGATTTCATTATGATCTACATTAATTTACATGACATTTGTTTGAGGTGCCTATTAGTTTAGTGCAGTGATTAATGGCAGCAATTAGAGTACACATTGACTTTATTATATTTCTGTGATCCACTCCCTTAATATGACATGGTGGTTTTGTTTCCCCAAAACAGCCCACCCTTAGCTTGCTAGTTAGCGACAAGCTTACGCTAGCTAATGTAACAACTATTTATCTCAATGTGAAATGACAAGCTGTTTATTTGCTTTTCATCACAGCAGCATGCTAGCCTAAGCTAAATCCTTTCTCGAGAAAGAGAGAGAGAGAGAGAGAGAGAGAGAGAGAGAGAGAGAGAGAGAGAGAGAGAGAGAGAGCACTAGCTGGTTATTATTTATTAAATAAGATGTTGCAGTGGCAACATTCTGTTGTGGTTAATTAATGACAACCATAATGAAAGGCTGAGATGTCTGATAATTAATAGCTGTGAGTTTCAGTGTGTGTGTGCTTTGTTGTGTTTTTCAATTAATACATGGCTATATTTTCATTTTATAAACAGATTAAACTACACAAAACCAGTTTACACATGTTCTACAGTTGTGATGCAATAGATCAGGAAAGTGTAACACATGCACAAACAAATAAATAAATCATGTACACCACCATTCAGAAGTTTGGGCCTGGTAGATCCTTTTTTTATTATTATGTTTTTGAAAGAAGTCTCCTTTTGCTTACCAAATCTCCATAAATTTGAAATAAATCAGGGTTAATGACATCACAAACCCTTGGAATTACAACCTAGAAAACCTGCAGCAAAGAGGCATGGTCACAGATGGGTTGTAAAGTTAGTAGCAGAGAAAGGTAAAACGGCATCTAAACGTTGCTATTTTCATGGTGCTTGTTCTGTTTCTGTATTTGGGCTTCCAAGGGACATAACACAAGAGAAGTGGTTACAATTTATTTTTAATTATGTTCCAGAGAATCATAAAAAAGATATAGCCTAGCTCTCCATGCAAGGCATTTTACAAATGATAGCTTACAGAATCCTAAATTATTTCTGTGGATTTTAAATGACTGTTTTCATTTTTTAAATCTGCACATTTACAGTAGTAATGTTATATAAAATAAAATGTATTGCACTTTTATACTGTATAGTTAAGAACTTGCTATTAATCAATGAAAAATGTTTTTACCGTGTTTTAAAAATCACAAATAGTTTTTACAGTGTGTGTGTGTGTGTGTGTGTGTGTGTGTGTGTGTCTGATTCATTCAGTGTTAACAGGTTTTTACCACACAAGTGTTTCTCCAGCTACAACAGTATTGTTAAGGGTCACTTCTCCTAATATTTTCCCCCAATCATTCACTCCACACATGGCCTCTTATGAAAATAAGACAGCAATTACATTGTCTTAACCCTCTCTTCAGTAAAAACCACATTTGATTGTTTTATTATTTGTACGCTGATTACAAAGTGGCTGTTTGGAGAACCTTGAGAGCTTTTACTTGTACAAATCCTCAAACGCAATGCAGCAGGACAGAAGAGAAAATAGTGTATTCACTGTGAATTGCAATGATTACATTTCAGAAAACACCTACAGTATCAGTGTAAAGTGAAAACGGGTATGTCAATTCAATTATACAGCAGGTCTTGTTTGTATCATACAGGTATGTATAATGTAGGCCAACTAGGAAGAGATGTGCGAGTAAACCTCACTACCTCAGGCCTCAAAACGCTCACTAGCGTCTGTTTTTAGCTCCCTTGTTAGTGTGCCCACTTCCCAGATGCCAGTTTGAATCCTGCTCCGAGCAATGCTTGTAAAACTGAAGGGATTCCATATGCATATGTTATAAATATTTGGTGATATATAGGGCATGGTTAGGGATTGATCAGCATAGGGTGCATTTCAATCCCAACTCTTGATTTCTTGCCAGATAGAGATTTTGGTGCTAAATGGTTAAGTCCCAGTTGCCGTATTAACCACCCTCCACCAGACTGAGTAATTCAGCAGAGGTGGTACTGGCACAGATCACCCATGAGGGAAACCCTGTGCTTTGCCAACTGCTGTCTGGGCTAAGTGGACAGGATTAAATGTTTCATTATTGATGCTTTTGCAACACTTGCTTTTTACGCTTCTGTTGTGCTGTTGTGGTTGGGAGTCAGTACATTTAACAAGTTAATTGGTTTGAGTTGCCAATAGATCTGTCTGCAATTAGAGATAGCCAATTGAACATATGTCTTCGAGTGAAAGAATGGCTTGGGGGAAAATGCGTCAATTTAACTATTAAACATGACATTTACATTTGGTTATATTTGCTTTTTTCTATCTAAAGTTCTGATCTTGCTTTGGATAAATCGCTTGTGCACATTGCTTTGCCTCTAAAATGCCTTTTTCCTTTTTGACTGACGGGACCTGGGTCATGCTGACTGTTGGTTAAAATTGCTGTTGAGGTATGGTAACAGCATCATTTTATTTTTACACAGAGATTTGTAGGTATATTAATAAAATCTGTTGACTTTAGCAGTCTTGGTTGCATTATATGCCAATGGTGACAGTTCAGAAATGGGAAAAAGTACGTTTGTTTGTGTTTGTGTGTGTGTGTGTGTGTGTGTGTGTGTGTGTGTGTGTGTGTGTGTGTGTGTGTGTGTGTGTGTGTGTGTGTGTGTGTGTGTGTGTGTGTGTGTGTGTGTGTGTGTGTGCGTTTTCCACTAAGGATTGCATGCTTGTAATTCAACACGTATTAAAGAGATTTTAATTCTTAAACTTATCTTCTTACATCTGTCCAGATGTAAGACCTTATTTTGATGTGCTCCATGAATAATTGCTCTAACTGTACACATTTCCAGGGACCAAAAACCAAATGTGTCAATTTGCACCAAAAACCATTTCTATCATCATTTACTCATCCATGACTTGTTCCAAACCAGTATGAGATTTTTGCTCTGTTGAACACAAAAGTAGATATTTCGAAGAATATTTTAAACGACAGTCATTGACATCCACAGTAAGAAAAACAAATACTATGGAAGTCAATAGTTAACAGTTTCAAACATTCTTCAAAATATCTGGTTTGTAAAAAGTGGATAAATGATAACTGAATTTAAATTAAGTGTTGTTGATACTTTCTTCTTTTTGTAAATGAGTAAGAACAAACAATGTTGAAACTATTGCACATAAGTCACAGGAATGCAGACTTATAATATAAAAAGTCAAAGAGTTTTACAAGAGCTTTTAATCCATGTCAATCTTCTAAAATAATAACAAATCTTCTAAAAAAAAAATTCAGCTTCACACTGTATTCCACCATAAAATAAATATTTATTTTAAATGTTCAGTGTTGTTTTAGATATTTTTTACTTTCCTTGTTTGGGAAAAAATATTTTATTATTGTTATTGCTGTTTTTTTTAAATCAATTTTTATCTTTCAAAATATGTAATGAGAAAGACGTAAAGGTGAGGAAAATATGTTTTGTAAACGTTAATGTAATAAACATTATGGAAAAAATACTAAATTACCTTGAAAATGCCATTTCATGTTGAATTTAACACTCATAAATAAATCCCCTTCCTGTATGACATAGGTTACAAATCCAGACGTAAATAGTAAAGGGTAGAAAAGAGGAAAGCCGTTCTAGTGACAGCAGCCTTTTTTCAAGTTGAAGAGCTAAAAATAATTGGTCTAAACAAACAGCCGCCATATGGGGCATGTAAATAATAAAGAGAGGGATTTGAGCGGTGCGTGCAGATGAATATACTGTGTTGTCAGACGAGGATTTAGGAGGTTACAGAAAAGCAGAGGCGGACAGCTGAGGAATCCGCAGATGTTTAATACCTGGAATTTAATTATGGGAATTTAATAGATGTCACGGTGATGTTAATTCTATTTACTTCTATTGAGAGAAGAGGGAGGGCTATTATTTTCACGCTTTGTCTAGTTTTTTGGGCCTTCGAGTCATTAGAAAGAAGCGACGGGGCTTTAAAACGTCCTGTTGGTCTTACGCAGCAATCAACCTCTGGATGGCAGTTCTTCATCAGAGAGATGCATTGTGAATGATGATTCAGCAGGTTGAGAAGTCATCTATCACTGCATTCCCAGTTCGGCCACGGATAAATCAGACCGTCACGCCCAACCAATGTTGTCTGCATGCTGCTGTATAACATAATTAATAGAGCAGTTGTATTGAGGCCTTTATGCTCAGCTATAACTCAATGTATGGCATGCTACGAGTCTGAAGGCTGACTTTTACATCCAGCAATTGGCCTTGTTCTGAATGATAGGCATTCTTTTATATGGGTAGTTGACTATGCAGAATTATTATTTTTTTTTTAATGTACTTTGAAGTCAGATTTTTGTGAAAATATGAGGGCTCCCACTGCTATTGACTTTTTAAATAGAATCTTAAAATTAAATTTGTATGTATGTATATATGTATATATGTGTATATATATATATATATAAGATTCTATTTAAATCTCACGCAATCAATTTTGTATATTTTGTATATTATTATTTTGTATATATTAGAGCAATTTATCTTCATTGTTGGACAATTATCTTTATATCGTGATATAAAAAAAATAAAATAAAAAATCTCCATGACTTGTTACACTTGTTGGACATTTTCAATAAATGAGTTGTCAGACTAAAGGACAAATAAACAATTTTATAGTGGTTCCAAATGAAAAATACTGAGACAAAAACTGAACATCACGGGCTTCACAGGGGGCTTCAGTCACATGATCTTGAATGGCATTCTTCAACTAAGTTGTCAGGGAAATTGCCTTATTTAAAATTAGCATAAAGGACATGGGTAAGAGTGACAAAAAGTATCAAGTTCCTATGTTTTTAGAAATACATGAAAAAATGATTGCCATTTACAAAAATAGCCACTTGTAAAATTAGGCCTGAGGTATTTATTAATGATTTTACAATTTTCTTTTAAATTTTTTGAACTATATGCTTGAGACAGTCACACCATTGGACAGTTTTGAGATTTGGCTTGAATGTAATAACACATCAGTTTTTATAACAAGAGGTCAATGGTTGACAAAGAAATGTTTAACTATTTACTGTATTTTAAATGATGAAAATAGCAGTTGTATTCATTTTTGTCGTGTGACAGTAAAAATGAAATTTCACATCAGCAAAAACCCATATTCTTTTGTTCTTTAAGATACACTTGCACCAAAACATCAAAAAGGGCAGGTTTTGTGATTTGTGGTTGTCAGTTTGGTAATGGCTCATATCAAGACTAAATACGAAAACTCACTTTGACATTAATTCATCTCACCTCTTTTAATGTTCAGCCGTATTCAATGGCTGGCTAATACAATGCCTAAGGACATGTACAGAGCTAATACTCCACTCGTCTCTTATTTAAATGTAAAGCTTGATGTCGGCCATTGATCAGTCAGACACAATCATCTGTTATTGGCCAGCTTATGAGTGCCATATTTCGGCTGCTGTGTTCTTACTGGTTGAGCGCCGGCGGACACACATCGTGCTTACCGAATGAAGTGTCGGTAAAAGGTTTTGTGATGAATGATTTACAGCTTGAACACACCTCGCTCAAGGCAGGCCAGCACACCACAGTCCTCCTGCAACCGAAGGGGCCAATTTTCCAGCTCACTTCGTTTTAGTATTGGCATCCTTCAACACATTTCTGAGACTGCCTTCAAAGAAAGCGCCGCTCTTTCACATGTGTGTCCGTGCTGCATGCCGTGCAAGCTATTCGAATGGCCCAGATTTGAAGGCAATAAATTATGGAATAGTGGGTTTTACTTTAGTTTTTGGCAACTCTTGTCTAATAAAGTAGAAGAGGCACAAGGACAAAGACACACTTGTAAGTCTGGATTGTGTCTCCAAAGACATGATTATTTGTGTACTATACAAACTGTATATACTATACAAATGTTCCTAAATCAATACCTATATATATAATTTTTGTTTTATTAAAAAAGAAAAAAGAATATTTTTTTTTGAGAAGCTAAATTAAGAGGAAACTAAAAATTTCATTCTAATATGTAATATGTAATACCATACAGGATTAGTTACTTTCCCATAGTTTATTACCCTTATATTGTTCCAAACCTGTATGTTGAATGCCATATGTTATATAGCATGTGTTTTATTATCTTTAATATTTTAATAAACGTAACACCATGATTTAAATTCATTAGAATTTTCTAATGCAGGTGGTAATACAATTATGAAAAAATGCAATTCATAAATAAATACAATGGTATTTGATTAAGTATATGCTGCTTTTGTAAGGCAAAATAACATTCTTGCAAAACCTTGCTGTGATTTGTAACTGTACCCAGCAAGACGTTTAATTTTGTGTGTGTGTGTGTGTTTTAATAGACTTCTAAACACAGATGTCTAGACATCTTGGCTAAAACAAGGCTAACTTTGGACATCAATGAATGACTACACATGTTAAGCCTGTGTAATCGGTCTACTTGATCACTAGTGTTAGTGTATTTTTAGCCTATTGTTAAATGTCTAGATTTTCACTGAGAGCCCAAATTTAGCTTTGTTTTAGCCAGGACCTCTATGTTCAGATGTCTATAAGATGTCTGTTAAAGTCTAAATTGCTTGGTGTGTATAGTGTTACAACTGCATACAAGTTGATACTGCATGATAGTGAACAAAACTTTTTTAGGACTTCTAGATTGTACTGCCCCTTTAAGCACACCTTGAACCAAGAAGCAGCATCAACAGGAGCTTTAAGGAACTCCTTTTTAGAGAAGTCAAGCAGCAAATTGCTAATAAAAACAAGATGCACTCTCAGCTCATTAGCTCAAGTGTGAAAAAGATTCAGTAAGAGCAGCTTAAGGGACCCTCACTGCAGGAACGCAACAGATTAGTCCTGACAGCCGGAGTACAGCAAGGAGACCCCAAACCTGCTGCTCTGACCTCACTGCTGACTGTGCCATTATCTGTCCTGGTGCCTGGATGGCATAAGTGGGGGTGGATTGGTGCAGCAGTGGGGTCATTTATTTATTATTACTTCATATGACAGCCTGTACAATACACATTCAGAATCCAATAATACTAATATTACAACTATTTTCTTTGGCAGTGCCAGCTGCCACTCACAACTCAGCCTTCCATTGAAAATTTTGTTATCAGTTTGATTATTTTGATTAGATTTGAATAAAGTCTGATTTACCACATCCAGTATCTTTACGTTTGGGTCTTCTTTTTTCGCTTAGAGCTCATTGCATTTAAGAAACAAATGTTTACAACCTTGCACACTTATAAATCCTTCAAGGAAACCCACCGAGTTCACCCTATTCCAGTACGTTTTTATGTAGTTTTTTCATTTGCATGCAAAAAACATCACCATAGTTTCCATCTAGTTATATCATAGTTTTCAAAAACCAAATCATTTGTTTTCTTCATCAACATTTTTTTTAGACTAGCGAAAGCATTTAATTCTTTGGATTTATTTCAGTTACACGATATTAATGAAATTGTTATATCAAAGAATATGACTGAGTTTAGTCCTCCAACAACACTTTAATTTACACCTGTTTATAGTAACATGCATCAATATATTAATAGTACAACATTGGGGATTTTAATAGTAATACTTTTAGAGCCCACTCTAAGGGTCTGCGTTAAAACAGTTTTCATTTATATAAACTATCCCACATGACACCTGCTTTTCCCAATACAGTCTGCAAGCATGAATGCCAGAGTGACCACAGCCATGCTTTTGAAGCTGTGTGTGTGTGTCCTTGATCATCATGATTTTGCCATATGTCCCTGATGGAGCTTAATAGATGATGAACCTTAATATTCTCTTCAGGCTCATCTGCACTCTTTTGCTATTGGAACTGTTGTGGTCATCGAGGGTTACATAATAATATATATATATATATAATTTTATACATTTTAATATACATTTTATTTTACAAGCATTGATTTAAGTCTTGCAAGAAAGTCTAGTCAAAAAGAGTCATGTACAAAATGCTTGTAAAAATGTACCTATTAGTTTAATGAGCATCCTCTAGTTATAAAATCATGCTGGTTCTTTTAGTCCTGGTCTTCATGTTCTCATTCAATTAAAGTCTGAAGTCATTTTACAAATTTTTTGCACCTTTCAAATGGCCACATTCAATCTGAGGTGTGTTTCCCTAAAGCACTGTTATCCAAGTGGCGAATACCACCAAAGTTGATATTTGATCAAATCTTAAACCCAATTAGGACAGAACAAATTTTTGTACTAATATATTAGTTGCGGGCCTCACAATGGATAGCACAATCGCCTCACAGCAAGAAGGTCGCTGGTTCGAGCCTCGGCTGGGTCAGTTGGCATTTCTGTGTGGAGTTTGCATGTTCTCCCTGTGTTGGTGTGGGTTTCCTCCGGGTGCTCTGGTTTCCCCCACAGTCCAAAGACATGCGGTACAGGTGAATTGAATAAGCTAAATTGTCCGTAATGTATGTGAGTGAATGGGTGTGTGTGGATGTTTCCCAGTGATGGGTTGAGGCTGGAAGGGCATGCATAAAACAAATGCTGGATAAGTTGGCAGTTTATTCTGCTGTGGCGACCTCAGATTAATAAAGGGACTAAGCTGAAAAGAAAATGAATGAATGAATATATTAGTTACATTTCTGAGGACGAGACTAATATCTGTTTTGTACATCCGGGCATTGTGTTGTGTATAGTCAGGTGACCAATTATTTATAGTCTGATTTTATTTGTGGTAAAAGATTACATTTATGTAAGGTTATATATATCAATGTCTTTCTAGCATTTCTTTTTTTTAAGTGAGTGGTTGTTGGGGTTTATTATCGGAATCCAATGTTTAGGTTCAAAATGTTCATTTTTATGCCATAATAATAATAATAATAATAATAATAATAATAATAATGTTTTTCATAAACTAACTAATAGCCTTTTCATTCTTTTCATACCCTTATGAAAATGCTTAATAAATGAAAAACTAATATGCTAGATGGACTTAGATGTTTGTGCAACTGAACTGTTCATAAAACATTATGTAATTGAGTTCAGAAATGAAGGTTTCTTCTTGCTCTTGCCCTTAATCTATGTTCCCAGAAACCCTTAAAAAGTTGTTCATCTTCAAAACAATTAAAGATATTTTGAACCACCCCTAAAAAATGTCTATTTCTCCATTAATAGTTTGTTATTGTTGAAACTCTTCAAATTATAAAAGAGATTAAAAAAATAATAAAGCTGGTTTACTCTTGCATGTGAGGTGGCACATCTGAGCTTCTGTGAGGACCACTGAGGTTTATTTTTGTTTCATATGCAGATTTGGTTGAGCTTCTATAACATAAGAGCAAACCCACCATGAATCATATATTATAAGGTGACAGAGCAAAAAAAAAAAGAAGTTCTCTGGTGACATGTCCTTTACAGCAGCATCGCGATTCAATTAATTCAATTTGTCAAATTTCTTCAGTTCTGTTGACCTTATTCTTCATGTATGAATGGGCACAGCCAATGGAATCTTTTTGGCTTGAGACTTTCAGTCTCATTCACTTCCATTGATTTTCAGAGATTTAAAACAATATATTATGCTGCTTGATGTTGCAAATTGACATTTTTTTCCCCTACTTTTTATGTATATTCATGAACGCACTTGTTTGTAGAGCAAGTTTGGCCGTTTTCTGCCATTTGTTATTCCTAGTCATCAATCGCAGAAACAAGCACACTTCCGCATTGCTGAATAAGGTCAATAGTGTAGTGATGGGGTCCAAACATGTTAATAGTTTCTCCAATGCTATGGCTTCTTTGTAGTAGTTAATCAGTCACATTTATTGTATAATTGAGGATATTACAGATCACATAAATGCTGAATGAATACCACTGGTCTTGAGGGAAGCAAGAAATGAAAGAAATTCTCATCTGTTCCACACTCAGAGTTATGCACTCCATTTGTTGTTGTGGCGTGTCATTTTTTTTTTTTTTTATCTATGTCTTTCTGCTCTTCTGGCTTCTGTGTGTATCATCATTCTAGCTGAATCCTATCTCACATCACTGATGCCAGAAGAGAAGAATAGTCATTGTTGTCTTCTTATGTACCTTTACCACCTCACTGCTGTCCTGATTCTATCTCTCCTCCCCCCATTTTCTCACTCTCCCTTTTCTTGTCTTTTGAGGACAAAAATTGTCTCTCTCTCTCTCTCTCTCTCTCTCTCTCTCTCTATATATATATATATATATATATATATATATATATATTGCCATTCAATGATTTTATCCAAAGGGACATTTACAAAGTGACAATTAGTTGTTGTAAAGTAAAAAATGAACAAAATATACAGCAATACAACAGTAATATGCAAATAATTAGACCGTATATAATGTAACACAATTTTTAGTGTTAAGTCAGATTTGGGCAAGTTGACATTATTATTGGGGCACACTGTATATATATATATATATATATTTTTTTTTTAACATTTATTTGTTTTGTGTTGACAATTCAATAAATTGTTAACAAAAATAGTGTTCTCTTCATCAAAGAATCCTGAAAGTAGTATTGCCATTTCCACTACAATAAATTATATTGAAAAATTTCACAATATTACTCTAACTAATTTTTAATCAAATAAATGCAGCTTTGATGACTTCTTACAAAAACAGACAGGCATGTTGTCCAGAACTATTTATTGATGTATTTTTGCAGTTTCAGGAATTAATTTGAGTCTCTCATAAAATGTTTCTCCATATAACGTTCTGCTGTGACAACCTACTCTATTTGATGTAAAAACATGCTCTGCTCAGGGCTAATCCATGTTCAGTATTTTATTTTATTTTATTTTATTTTATTTTGTTTTATTTTATTTTGTTTTGTTGGTGTATTTATATTCAAGACATTCACAAAGAAATATGCCTATATTCAATAATTTAATATATCAGGATAATGAGCATCCACTGTTTCCCAGTGAATTACAGCTGGAAGGGCATCCGCTGCGTAAAACATATGCTGGATAAGTTTGCGGTTCATTCTGCTGTGGCGACCTCAGATTAATAAAGGGACTAAGCTGAAAAGAAAACGAATGAATGAATGAGCATCCACAATATTGATATTGCAATTAAAAATACAATGAATAATTATTTATTATGTAAACTTTTAGAGTGCTTTTTAAGAATATTCACATTGTATTTGCAGTGGGTTTCATAACAGTGCCACATGCTTGGAGACTTAATTTGTTAATAGTCCAAACATGAACTTTCCACATGTTAATCTGACCCACTATGCTAAAATATTGGTTGAAGATTCTCTGACTATTTATAGAGCTATTGTATGTTAACACGTTGCAAGGGGACTCCAATAATTAGCATTAGTTTATTTAATTAAGCTCCCAATGAAAACTACAAAGTGTCAGTGTTCGTCCGCGTCATCATTTGTTATTGTCCCATGCTTTCTTTGTCTTTCTCCCGCCACCATCATTGTTAATCTGTTCCACCTGTGTTCATCCCTTGTGTCTCTTTAGCGTAATCATCCCTCTTCTATTTATACCCTTTCGTCTGTGTCCATTGTTGTCCGGTATTCTGCTTCGTGTGGTTCTGTTCCTGTGTCGTCCTGTCTTCCCGCATCCAGTATCTGTTCCCCGTAAGTGTTCAATAAATCCGTTTGTTAATGTATCTCGTTCTTTGTCTCGTTATGTCATCTTCCGCCAGCCAGGCGTTACACAAAGCTTTTATTAATCTTTGCTGATGTTCCTTCCTTAGGTAATGCCTATTAATACGTTAAAGTCATAGTCGTAATCTGATTACAAATCATAATCATTCTATGAAATGGAGTTAATAACAGCTAAAAGTCAGTTTTTTTTTAAACTAATACAGTAGCTGTAATAAATCTAGCTTTGTTCTCACTGTTGATTTTAATCCATTTACCAATGAGACTTTATTATAAAGTGTTACTTGGTTTTGCACTTTATAATACTTTTTGCAATTAAATTTGGTTAAAACATTGGCTTACCCTGAACATGTGCTGTGTATACAATAAAGCAATACACACAGTATTTTTGTTATACCTCTTAATGTGAACTCCATTATTAATCAGCTGATGTTCATTTCTTAGTTAATGCCTAATAATACGTTAGTCATAGTTAATAACTGACTAAATTAAGTTGTATTTTTTGTAACTAATATTAACGTAGTGTTTTTAAACTATTTACTAATGAGACTTTATTTTAAGTGTTACTTATTGCACTTTATAATACTTTTGCAACTTAACATTGGTTTACACCGGACATGTACTTTATATACAATAAAGTAATACACAATGTATTTTTGTTATACTTCTTAATGTAAATTTTTTTTGCAGCTTTTGGTCAATATCATGATAATATCAAATACCCTCGCTGATAAAAGCTTCAACAATTTATCACAACATCAACATTTAATGCAGAAGGCTACATTCACATTTAGAATTTAATGAATATTCACTAGAACAAAAGTTCTGCCTACTAGCCCGAATCACCCCCGTTTACCTCTAGCTCTGAAACGTATTATGTACGGCAACATATTCCGTCTCTCATTTGCAGCATGTCTTGAGTCATCAAGTATTCACACAGTATTAAACAAAACACTCTTGCTCCTCCTCTTCCTTACAGCGAAAT
The DNA here is from genome assembly GCA_903798125.1 of Danio choprae. Taxonomy (NCBI): domain Eukaryota; kingdom Metazoa; phylum Chordata; class Actinopteri; order Cypriniformes; family Danionidae; genus Danio; species Danio choprae. The sequence continues at coordinate 3,390,971 of CAIGQW010024412.1, forward strand.
AAATCGACGCCCACTCGCTCTCTCCGTCTCTCTCACACTCTTTCCTGTTGTCCTATCTACTGTATTCCTCCCACTCGGCCAGTGTCACTATCCCAGTGTTGTTTACTCTTCCCGCTCTGTTTTTTTGTTTGGTTGTTTCAGCACAAGCAGTGACACGGGCGCCTCAGCTGGATAAAAACACAGTCAGTACGGTCCTGATTACGGAAAAGCCAATCTGGACGTTAGAGATAGTACAGCAGCTTACGGGATTCACTGAGTCATACGGAAGCCACATCACGCTTAACAGCGACTTCAAAGTTTATTCATCAGGCTTCAAAAAAGGTCCTCCATCATGCTAATTTACTTAAATACTTAAACTTAGAACTAACTTTTTTTTGTCCATGAAAAGGCTTCTATGGATTATGAAAGAACATTGTGGTTTGCTCTTATGAACGCCACTGATAACATGAACAACATTAGTGTACTCCTGTTGTTTTATAAGCTCAAGTACATCATGCAGAAATCTATTTGATGTATATTGAAGATTTTTTACGAGCTCCAGCTCATGGTGTTTCCTGACAGACGTTCAGAAAGTCAATAAGATGTTTATGATTTAGAATATAAGACTTTTTTTTTAAAAGCTATTTATAAGATGTATTAGATGTTTATTAGTTGGTTTCCAGATAAAGTGCTCTTTAACAGATGCCTTGGAGACCTGCAGTACAGTATTTGTGCACTTTACTGTAGGAAAAGAAAATGATCTGTGAGCATAATGTTCTATACATTTTTTATTAATCTATTAATTTTTTACTCAAATATGACCATTGTGACCTAAAAGTATATGGGCTATATGCATGGCCAGTGTTTTTCAGCCACCGATAAAGTTCTGGTGAAAGGTTAATGTGACTATTTTCAATTTCACAAGGTTCCTTTTACAGCATTGATAATGTAATTTGATTAAAATATAGTTAATATTATATTTAATATATATATATAATGGGCCTCACAGTGGCGCAGTGGGTAGCACGTTCGCCTCACAGCAAGAAGTCGCTGGTTCGAGCCTCGGCTGGGTCAGTTGGCGTTTCTGTGTGGAGTTTGCATGTTCTCCCTGTGTTGGCGTGGGTTTCCTCCGGGTGCTCCGGTTTCCCCCACAAGTCCAAAGACATGCGGTACAGGTGAATTGGGTAAGCTAAATTGTCCGTAGTGTATGAGTGTGAATGGGTGTGTATGGATGTTTCCCAGAGATGGGTTGCAGCTGGAAGGGCATCCGCTGCGTAAAACATATGCTGGATAAGTTGGCGGTTCATTCCGCTGTGGCGACCCCAGATTAATAAAGGGACTAAGCCGAAATGAAAATGAATGAATGAATATATATAATATTAATTTTCCTTTGGCTTAGTCCCTTTATTCGTCAGGGGTCTTACACAGCGTATGCCCTTCCAGCTGCAACCCAGTACTGGGAAACATCTATACACACTCATTCACACACATACGCTACGGCCAATTTAGTTTCTTCAATTCACCTATAAAGCATGTCTTTGGACTGTCGGGGAAACCGGGGTACCCAGAGGAAACCCACGCCAACACGGGGAGAACATGCAATCTCCACACAGAAACGCCAACTGGCCCAGCCGGTTGAACCAGCTCGACTCAAACCAGTGGCCTTTTGGTGGGAGGTGACAGTGCTAACCACTGAGCCACCGGGTTGCCCATTAATTTAGTTATTCAAGCGTAAAACTAAAATGCAGTTTAAGTGCAAGTGCCTTGAGGAGCAGTGAACGAGTATTGAAACTTTTAAATTTTTTGTGTAAATTTGACTGTTTATAAACAGGTATTTGAGCATATTACAGCTTTCAAATATTGCAAATGACAAACAATAGAGTAGCTTTAGCAAGATGTTTTTTTCATCTAGCTTGTGTTATTTTTAGAGCCATGCGTGTGATGTGTGGTTGCATGAATTAAGAATTTGTTCCTACAACTTATTAAATTAATTATTAAGTTAAATCATGGTCTCGTTGTTGAAATTATGGTAGCAACAATAATTACCTGTGCCATACCATTTTAACAAAGTTTCACCTCAATATTGCTTGTTTTAATGTTGGTTTTAGTGTTGTTGCTTTAAATAAAAAAACGTTTGCCTTCAGTGAGCAAATGCTATTTGAATGGGAATTATTTCATTATGATGAAGTTATACAGTATATATCATATCAATTAATTCTTTCTCAGGTATTTTGAAGCACCTAAGCCCACCTATGGAAAAAATCATAATCATGATTATTTTGGTCGAATCCATAATCATGATCCATAACAAATAAGGGCTTATGTGAATAATCACCAAGCACCACGTTTTGACACATTTTTGCATGCATTTACCCATTTAGGCATGCAGTTTAAGCTAAAAGACATGTTTGAATTCTGTTCTGCCTGTTCTGCATGTAGAGAACAGCACAATTTCTTTTAAAAACATGAATGCCTTGAATACTCTTCAATAAATCAAGCACATCCCATGCTGATTTCCATGTGAAACTGAACTTTGCGGAGGAACAAATGCAGACTGCTGAAAAGTGGCTGGGAAATGGCACAATAGTTGTTTTATCTTGATCAACGTTTTATCATAATTGTTAGAAGGCAACATTTTTTACTGAAATTGAATTTTGATTAATTGCACAGGCCTACCTCCAGCCCAAACCTAAACCTTATATAAAACATTCAAGGATAGGTATTTATTGCAAAATATGACCAAAATACAGTATAAACGTTTTACAAAGGGCTGTATTCCAAATCTGCTAAAACATATGAAGAGCTGAAACTTATTAATTGCTCTTCTGGAATTCAGTTATTTAGTTATTAATAATTAAAAAAACAAATGAACTTTACAGTGACACAACTGGTAATGAGAAACACAAAAGCCAATGCATTTCAATATCAGCACTCACTTAATCTGCATATTGACATTTGAAAGCAACCGATAACCAACAAGTGATAACAGATAACACCAAGGGCTCCATGGGATGCCTTTGGAGTAAGAATGTGCAGACTAACCAGTTTTTAACCCCATTGATTTCCAGCACTAAAACACAAATGACTGTAAACATCCGTGAGAATGCTCCTCCTTCTAGTAAACTCTTAACTGAACCATTATGTCTCATTTGAGCCGGCTGTTCATCATATGGTTTGACAGAAGAGGGAGAGTGAGATATGCTGCTTCACATCACTCCCAGGCTGCATCTGCCGGCCTTTCAGAGCCAAAAAACAAGATACCTGAATGTCAACAAAATAAACCATCCGGCAACCATCTGTTGTGGTGAGAGGAAAATCCTTTTTTCCCCATTTTATTGCATGTTTCCCAAAGAAACATAACAATTCCCTATCTAACAATTCCGCCTAAAGCAACACATTTTAGTATGGAAAGTGGCTTTTATGAATCAACAAATACAGTTAAAGACAAAAAATATTAGCCCTCCTGTGAATGTGTTTAACAGACCATTTTTAGTGTGTTACAGGTAACACTTTGTTTTAGGTGTCACAATTCATGCTATTAACTACTGGCTTATTGCCTGCCTATTATTAAGATATTAATCGTTCATTAGTGCTTATATACTTTATCTTGATCTTACTCTGCATCCCTAATCCAACCCAAAACTTAAACCCAACTTTTACCTTACTAACTATTTATAAACTGCTAGTTTATTAAGCTAGTAGTGTTAATTAGTGGTTTGTTAATACAGTGAATTGTGACCTAAAGTGTTACCATATTTCCTATAATATGTTTTTTCTTCTGGAGAAAGTATTAGTTCTTTTAGTTTGGTTGGAATAAGAAGTTTTAAAAGCTATTTCAAAGACAATTTTAATGTCAATATTATTA
>CAIGQW010024412.1:3439681-3472493 GCA_903798125.1 Danio choprae
TTATTATTATTATTATTATTATTATTATTATTATTATTATTATTATTATTATTAGAAGTAGTAGTATTCATTCATTCATTTTCATTTTGGCTTAATCCCTTTATTAATCTAGGGTCGCCTCAGCGGAATGAACCGCCAACTTATCCAGCATATGTTTTACGCAGTGGATGCCCTTCCAGCTGCAACCCATCTCTGGGAAACATCCATACACACCCATTCACACTCATACACTATGGACAATTTAGCTTACCCAATTCACCTATACCGCATGTCTTTGGACTTGTGGGGGAAACCAGAGCACCCGGAGGAAACCCATGCAAACACGGGGAGAACATGCAAACTCCACACAGAAACGCCAACTGACCCAGCCGAGGCTCGAACCAGCGATCAGCGACCTTCTTGCTGTGAGGCGAACGTGCTACCCACTGCGCCACTGTGAGGCCCGAAGTAGTAGTAGTAGTAGTCAATTCATAACATTTTAAAAAAACAAAAATTAACAAAAACAGAATATATTAATAATTATGCACATTCTGTCAGAGCCATAGAATACAACACAAATGACAACCAGTTGGGTACACTGTAAAAGATTGCTGTAGTTTTAAAGCACAACTGTAATTATTAATTTACAGTGCACTTTTTTTGAGTGTAGGATCAGGTCAGTGAGTATAATTGAGTTGATTTAATATATAAATTCAGTTTTGATTTAAAGATGTCAATAGATGTACACGTTCTAATGTGTTTCAACAAGTAATCACTTTCCCTGAAACAGATAATACGCCAAAAGCAGAATCTGCCAGAAAGGAACAAGAAAGCCATGAATAGATGATTATCTAGTTGGATCCTACAGAGTCCAGAGAGCGAAATGGCCAAACCATTAAAAATTTTATAAACCAAGCATCAATTAAAATAAAGTCTAAAATTATCAAAACTCAAAAAACTGCATTTCTCCAAAACCCTGCTGTTATGGTGTTAATTAGGCTTTTTATCAAAAGTTTTAAAGTCTGCTTGTAAAGAGAGTTTAGTGGTTGGATAACAGTTTCTCTCGCTTATCCATAACATGTCAGACAATATGACAAGCATGAACAAATTGTAGTAGGCATGATTGTTCTAGCTACATCAATACGACGACAGTGCCTAATTTGATCAAGTTAGATCTTATAGTTCTCACCCTTTTCTTTACATGCTTTTTAAAACTAAGGTTTGGAATTTCTGTATTCTGTAAGATTATGTAAAAAAAAATATTTTTATATCTGCCTTGTGGGGACTCAATTTTAATTTCAATTATTTTTTATTTAGAGAAATCCTTTTTGTTTTACTGGCCTTAAAGATTAGACACGATAGTTTCAACCACTTTGTATACAGTTATTTTCAGATAAGCCCACATCTAAAGTTCCAAAGCTCCGTATCACTTTGCCAAATGATTTCAGTTATTTACTTACAGCAGACAAACAAAAAGACCAGAACACAAAAATATGCTGAGCAAGCAAATACAAATCAGAAACATTGTCTTTACATTTTACATAAAGAGTCCAAATTGGTACATCAGTGGTAAACTTTTGTACTTTTTAGGTACTAATAAGTACCTTTGATGTACCAATTTGGACCCTTTAGGTACAACCCAGCAGGCACAGGACGTCAATATGATGTCAGATTGACGTTATACCACAATAGTGTGGGATGCTGCATTTTAGGTGGAAATGAAAATCGTGTTGATGCCAGAAACCAATTTCAGACCGACATCAGTGTCCATTGTCGGCTGCATTTTGGTCCCTTTCCAACACAACCTAAAAACAACCAAATATCAATGTCTAATGATGTTACAGCTTGACGCTGTGTGGATGTGACCACTATGACGTCTATCAGATGTTGGATTTTGGTTGCCATACCTGACAAATAAATGTCAATATTTGACGTCAATATGACGTTGGCTTACGATGTTGGCTCGACATTGGATTTTGGTCACTTACCAACGCAACCTAAAAACAACCAAGTATCAACATCATTTGACTTCGTTATTGGACTTGAAAGTAACGTAAATTGAATTTTGGTCACCCGACATAATTGATCTAAATCTAACCTAATATTAACATCTTATGACGTTGTGTGCCTGCTGGGAAATGTTTGATATTTAAGAAAAGGTAACACCCAGTGACAGCTTTCTCACCTTTATCACTGTAGTGTCCTGGCAGTCAAATTATTAGAAAAGTAATGTGAAGTAAAGTGAACCTTAATGGTAAACAGCAATACTAATGCCTATTGACGGCCAACAACATCAACAACAGGTATCCTTATACAGTACAGTAGCTGCCAAGAAATACAGAACGTATAGTAAAGGGGACAAATAATATGAGACACACTGGCAGTTCTCCACACATCAGAAATCTCATTTTCTCCATACTCTTTGGTCCTAAAGCCTCTGGAGATGTGTAGCGCTATCATAGTTTGCATGTTTCTGCAGTGTGCGGTTTCTGGAGCCTTTCAGCTGAGGTGGCTGGAAATGAAGCTCTGTCAAGTATTCCTGTTGGAGGCGATTTTGCTGACTCAGTCTTTTCTTGACATGCCGGCACACTGATATGCTTGACATCGCTCAAAAGCACATAACAAGAGCAGTTCTCTTCAGAAGTTTGCAAAGGGAGAGATAGATGCACTGAAGAATGGCAACAGAGATAGAGGAGGAGATACGATAAAGCTAGCTTTCAAACGCGACATCTGCGGACGACAGAGTGTGTGAGGTAATGTGTCACAGATAGCGAGAGGAGACCGAAAGATCACGTTTCTTAGAGTGCAGCTGCTGGAGTAATGAGGGGTGATGAATGTCTCTCTCTAATCACTCAGCTGTGTTTCAGAAAAGATGAGGAAAAGTACATTAGAGAGCCGTGGTGTTTTTATGTAGCGGCAGATCTTAATCAAATCAATGAGGAGCACTTGAAAAAGCATGTTATCTAAACAACGAGAGGTAAGCAAATAGCTCAAGAGCCTGGGCTTTTTAGATGCCGCTTAAAAGCTTGTGGAGTCAAGAAATCAGAGAACTCATTTGTAACCCTCCCTTTCCTAACCTGAATGCTAATGGATGGGGAGGATCTCACGAGGAGTGATTGAGAAGGTGTAAAGAGCATATTTGGTAGTTAATGTGAGAGCGAGCGAGCAAATGAGGCAAACTGGATGGATGAAATGGTGGGAGGATTGGGATAGTTTTCCTATTATGAATCAAAGGAAGATGAGGCATCAATAATATATCTTGTTCAATTTCAAGGTGTAGATTAGCGCTCCCTCTGCGTGACTTCAGATAGTCTTTACATAATTAAGTTGCAGTGAAGAACTTGAGAGCGCGTCTATTCTCTTATTCTGGCTGATAATGGAGATTTATTGCGAGTGTTGTTGAATGTGAATGATTTTCATCGGCTGACCGCTTTAAAGGAGGGGGAGCATCAAGGTAAATGGGTGGGGAAAGAGAAAGTAGCTTTGCCTGTCTCTTTCTATCTGTTTTTCCATCTATCCATCCACCCAACTGTCCATCCATTGTACCAGTTGTCTGTCTGTCTGTCTATTTTTAGTGTCTATTTTTATCTATACTCCTGTGGTTCATAGAAGTTTTACGTTCATTATTGTTTTCTGTCTGTATACCCATCCATCCATTCACTTTCTGTTTTCAGTTTATCTCTCCACAATTTATCCATCCATTATTTTGGTAGTATATATATGGTAGGTACATGTCACCATTCATTCATCGACCAATCAATCCTTTAATCTCTTTTTCTGTATGTCCATACATACACATCCTATCTTCTGTTTATCTCTCCACAATTCAGTCCCTCTGTCTATGCATTCATCAACCCATCCATCCATCTATTTGTTTGTCTATCTATAATCATCCATTCATCTATAATTCTGTCTTTCTGACAATCCATCCATCCATCCATCCATCCATCAATCGTTCTGTTTGTCTATCTATAATCCTTTGTTAATCTATAATTCTGTTTAGTTGCCCGCCCATCCATCATACATACATACATAGTCCATCCATCCATCCATCCACCCATCCATCCATCCATCCATCCATCCATTCATGCATCCATCCATCCATTCATCTATCCATAGTCCATCCATCAATCATTCTGTTTGTCTATCTATAATCCTTCGTTCATCTATAATTCTGTACAGTTGCCCACCCATTCATCCATCATACATACAAGTACATAGTCTATCCATCCATCTTTACATAGTCCAACCATCCATTTATCCATAGTCCATCCATCCATCCATACATAGTTCATCTATCCATATATCCATACATAGTCCATCCATCCATCCATCCATCCATACATACATTTATACATCCATACATCCGTACATACATACATAGTTAATACATACATTCATACATAAATAGTCCATCTATCTATAGTCTATAAAAAAAATTAGTTTTTCACAACTGTTGTGGTTTGCACCTTTACAGCAGCCACATGCCCATCAGTGCTGGTGTGACCTCATAACGAATCACAGACATGATGGGACAGTGTGTACCATGCCCTCCATCATCGAGGTCGTCTCTATCCGTTTTCTTCCTTACTTCCACCAGATTTCCATTTGATTTGATGCAAGCCTCTTCTGAACGAACCAGGAACCCCTCTATCCAGGCAGCAATTCAGAGGGCCAAAGCAAGAGCAATCAATTCTTAAACCAGAGACTGCAAACTGAAAAAGAGGAGTGAGAAAGGCAGCAGACGTATCCATATCAAAAGCTTTAAGGGCTACGGCTAAAAGCGGCGAGACACTGAATGGGACTGAGGGTGTGAGGATGATTAAAGCTAACCTGCTCAGAGCAATGACGGCTGTGCTCGGTTTAAGAGTAACGCCACTCTCTCTTACGGCTGACATAATTGATTTCCCCCGCTTCCAGGTTCTGCTGTGTTTGTCTGTCTGTCTCTCAGCAAAATCAAGAGCAATATTGGACATTTTCTCTGGGCCGAAGAAGGGTGTGATGTGAATTAGGTAAAGGTTTGATCAGTACACCGAGGTTCTGCGGCACTCGGAACTGAATTGAGAATGCCTGTCTAATTTAATTCCTGCATTTTGATTGAGGCTTGATTGATTCAAGCAAAACAGAATGCACTCTCAATTTAAATTTGAATATAAGGAAGTCTATTTACTGAGTCATGTATTTCCACTGATACTGTTTGTATTTCTGAATGCAAAAAATTTGCTGAAATATCCTGTAATGAAATATATCTATATTTAGATGAATCTTTATAATTCAGATAGCTAACCTTTAAAAGGTATTTTTAATAATTAATAAAGGGTGATGCGGTGGCGCAGTGGGTAGCACAATCGCCTCACAGCAAGAAGGCCGCTGGTTTGAGCCTCGGCTGGGTCAGTTGGGATGTCTGTGTGGAGTTTGCATGTTCTCCCCGTGTTCGTGCGGGTTTCCTCCAGGTGCTCCGGTTTCCCCCATAATTCCAAAGACATGCGGTATAGGTGAATTGGGTAAGCTAAATTGTCCATAGTGTATGTGTGTAAATGAGTGTGTATGGATGTTTCCCAGTGATGGGTTGCAGCTGGAAGGACATCCGTTGCGTAAAACATATGCTGGATAAGTTGGCGGTTCATTCCGCTGTGGCGACCCTAGATTAATAAAGGGACTAAGCCGAAAAGAAAATGAATGAATGAATGAATAATTAATAAAAAAGGACAGGCATGCATAGTAAAATTACTAAATAAAAAGACAACAAAAATATATAGTATATAGATCTATAGTATTCATTCATTCATTCATTTTCATTTCGGCTTAGTCCCTTTATTAATCTGGGGTCGCCACAGCGGAATGAACCGCCAACTTATCCAGCATATGTTTTTATGCAGCGGATGCCCTTCCAGCTGCAACCCATCTCTGGGAAACATCCATACACACCCATTCACACTCATACACACTCTATTGACAATTTAGCTTACCCAATTCACCTGTACCGCATGTCTTTGGACTTGTGGGGGAAACCGGAGCACCCGGAGGAAACCCACGCCACACAGAAACGCCAACTGACCCAGCCGAGGCTCGAACCAGCGATCAGTGACCTTCTTGCTGTGAGGCGAACGTGCTACCCACTGCGCCACTGTGAGGCAGATCTATAGTATACACTGTAAATTATGCTAAAATAAAAAGATTCATGTGATGTGACAAAAACCAAAAAACACATAACAGAGTTAAATTATAGTCTCTTGTATACACACTCTTACACGTTATTGACCCCTAGATGAGCGTTGCACGGAAGTGTGTGAATGCCACCCCTACCCTGACTCACTAGCATGATAGTGAAGAATAGAAATAGCAAAGAATAATGTCTTAAGCATGACTTTAGCATTCAGTCATCCTCTGTCAGCTTGAATGCTTTACAGTGAGCATATTCTGAGATGAATGAACACAATATGGCCTTCTCATGGCTCCCACCCTCCCACCATAGGCCTGTCTAGACGGCATACAATTGTAACATTACAAATCGATGATTCACCCAATGCTCCACTCACGCACCTCTATTCCTAGGAGGCCAGAAAAGGGTTTGAGCACCAACCTTTGGTCATGCAGACTGTAGTGTAAACTTAGTCTAATATTAGTTCTGTATGCGTAGTCCAGTACCTCATATCCTTTTTTTCCTATCATTCAGAATACTGCGCAGCAACGTCCACTGCAGAGAAAGTGTGTTTGTGGGAGAAAAAAGGTCATTTGAAGAGCAACGCCGGCATGGAAGAGCAAAAGCTGCCCATGAATTAGTGATGGTGTTGCTCTTCCTGACTCTGGTTGTACTCTCCAGAACACACATACGCGAGCACACATTTTTCTTAGCTGATGCTTAACCCGTCTTTTTCCAAACCTAGCTTGGATATACGTTGTAGACGTGGATCATGCACCGTCCTCCATCCACCCTTCTTCCAGTTCTGGCCTTTCCTGCCGGTGTGTTGACATGCAATTAACTGGAGCAGAAATGTAGGTTTAATATTTAATCATTCATAAAAAAATAAAGTTCTAGGAAAGTGGAAGGTGTCTCTTTTAGTATGCACACTTCGCAGATTCTCTCATGCACTCTTTTTTCCACTGGCCCTCTCCTTTCTGCTCTCTCCAGAGTGTGTGGTTGTGCGTGCGTGTGTGTGTGTGTGAGGGGGAGATAGAGAACAAATTTGTTTCATGTGCATAAAACAGGAGATGGTTAGAGACAGAACACTCAGAGAGAGACGAGGGGGGCATGTGTTTGTACAAAAGCTGTCAATACAGACTTTGTGTACCTTTCTGTGGTTCACCTTCTCTGCATGCGAGTGTTTGTTTTTGCTGAGAAGAACTGTATCAAAATGTCCTTGAGGAGCAAGTATGGTGCATTATATTAGCTTTAATTGAATAAAGTACGATTTTTTTTTTTAAACTTTGAGTAGAGAAATGTAGGTAGCTCAGTCTGTTGTTTGCACTGACTGCAATTTTTAGCAATTGAGGATATCAAGATTAAAATTATTTGCATGTTAATAGCACCCTGATGTTTGTTAATGGTCACATGACATGCATTCATTCATTCATTTTCATTTTCGGCTTAGTCCCTTTATTAATCTGGGGTCGCCACAGCGGAATGAACCACCAACTTATCCAGCATATGTTTTACGCAGCGGATGCCCTTCCAGCTGCAACCCATCTCTGGGAAACATCCATACACACCCATTCACACTCATACACTACGGACAATTTAGCTTACCCAATTCACCTATAGCGCATGTCTTTGGACTTGTGGGGGAAACCGGAGCACCCGGAGGAAACCCACGCCAACACAGGGAGAACATGCAAACTCCACACAGAAACGCCAACTGACCCAGCCAAGGCTCGAACCAGCGACCTTCTTGCTGTGAGGCGAACGTGCTACCCACTGCGCCACTGTGAGGCCCCACATGACATGCAACTAAAACATATGTTTTTTCAGTACATGTACTGTTCAGTTTGTTTTTAATTTGTATTATTATTGTTATTTTTTTTTCAGGGTTTTTACCTTTAATGGACAGTAGAGAGAATTGACAGGAAAGTGTGGGGAGCAGAGAGGGAAGGATGGGCATAGGACCTCGAGGCGAGAATCGAACTCAGGTTGCTGTGAGCACCAGAGTGCATGTGTCGATGCACTTTCCACTACGCCATTGGGCCCAGGGCTCCCGGCTGGTCAATGAGCATGTGAGGGGGTATGAGATCAGGTAGTTCTCGAGAGCTGGTAAAGGAGGAAAGATGGAGATGGGGTGGATGGGGGATTCTTCAAAAAATGAAGATGAGGGAGTAATGCTTGTCGGGCTACTTATAGTGAGTTTGGAATGATCAGATTGGCTTACTAATGATTACAGATGTGAGACCAGCTGCGATCAATCATATCATGTGCTCCTCTCGAAATTAGTTTATGAAACTTCACTTAAAGTAACATTTATTCATTCATTCATGTTCTTTTCGGTTTAGTCTCTTTATTAGGGGTCGCCACAGCGGAATGAACCACCAACTTATCATTCACACACATACACTACGGACAATTTAGCTTACCCAATTCACCTATACCGCATGTCTTTGGACTTGTGGGGGAAACCCACGCGAACACGGGGAGAACATGCAAACTCTACACAAAAATGCCAACTGACCCAGCCGAGGCTCAACCTTCTTGCTGTGAGGCAATTGTGCTACCCACTGTGCCACTGCGTTGCCTTAAAGTAACATAAAAAAAACATTTGTTCTCTTAACATTGTCATATAATTTCTTCAGTTTGAAAGTTCATATGCATAGCATTAATATGATCATATTTTGATCATTTTGATCATTATGGACAATACAAAAGACAAACTGATTTTGAACAACATTAGTGTGAGTAAGTGACTACCATGTTTTCATTTTAGGGTGAGCAATCTCTTTAAGATGGCATTTCATTGAACATTCTCTTTTCTTCTTTCTTTTTTTTTTTAATGTATGTTCCCCTAAAACATGTAAAGTTCAGGGAACAAAATCTATATGCCCACCACTGAATGAAAGAAGAAAAGCGAGTTTGGACTTGTGTGAATGGAGTTGCTGCAACGGAGTGCTGACTTTACACTTACATTGATGGATTGTATGTGCATTTCATCAGTTGACACGCTTCCTGGGAATCAAACCAATATTCTTAGTGTTGTAAGCGGCATGCTGTGTTGTAATGGTTTGTGTCTGTTCAAAATGTCATTACTGTATCACCTCCACATCAGTCACAGGCTGGCTCCCTTTGCTCATTTCTAATGCACAGTTTCTTTTAGTGTGCAAAGGTATTTCAGCAAGTGTTTAACATACTGTTAAATCATTAAATATACAGTCTCTCTGTCTTTGTGAGGCAAGTCCAACAATTGATTTGCTCTCCGTTTGATAAACGCAAGATAGTAAATATGCTGAGAGGACAATACATCCCTAAACACATTCAGCATCTAAAAGGATCAATACAATGATGCAAAAAAATCACTTCTTGGCAGAATAATATTTCTTTGGTAAACACAAGCAAATCATCTATAAACATGAAAGCATAAATGTCAGCGAGGATCACTTTATATCATGATAATTCTGTTTATAGATTTAATTGGACATCGTACTTGTGTAGCAAAGCTTGGCCTATTCAAATGCACTAGTGTCAGGGCTTAATAATCAGTAAAGGTGCATGCACAAAGCGACCTTTGCCAAATTATGTTGATATTTGAAAGCTCCAAAAACAAATGTGCCCATAATCCAACAGACCCCGCCCCATTAAGATATTTCTACTCTAGTTATAGACGTACATCTCAGAACTGAAACGATACGATTTGCATCTTCATATTCAGCGACAAAATAAATTAAAGATACATATGAAGCAGATTTACGCCTATCACATTGCAGTATCTGATTTGCGATTTGGTTCAGTTCAACACAATGCGATTAAATGCAATGGAAAAGACATGACTACTTTTTTTTATTTCTTCAACTGATATTACCTCTGACTCTCTCACACAGGCTAATGCTATAGCCATGCAGATTTTCTTTTTGGTTTTATGACAACATTACTTTTTATAGTAAACAACAGAACATTAGAACATTCCAATCTAAAACTTAGAGCATTCAAATTAAGTTAAAGTTTTAAGTTTAAATGTATTTACTACATTTGCTATAAGAAACACTCAATAACTCATTTGAGATGAATACTTTAGGATTTTTTTACTTATTATAATGCTTCTGTGGTGAGGGGGCGGGGCCGAGAGCCATGGGAACGGAATGAGGCCGTGGCGTAAGTGCTTACAGGTGCAGCGCACACCGGCCTCGAATCCCACAGAAGGAGCTCTGGACTATAAGAGGAGGAACGAAGGCAGAGGAAGCTGAGAGAGGTCCAGGCCTGGACAGTTATGTTTTGTTTGTTTTGGTTTATAAATTTTATTAATAAATATCTTTTTAAAGATTCGTCGGTTCTCCGCCACCTTCTTTCCGGCGGCCAGGTGGATGCGAACATTTTTACAACTTCCTTTACAGCTATTGCTACCATAAAAATAATCATATATGTGGGTTTAAAATTCTACAGAAAGCACAATTAATGTCAACAAATACTTTAGCAAAATACATATTTTACATAAAGAAGGTCGCTGGTTCGAGCCTCGGCTGGGTCAGTTGGCGTTTCTGTGTGGAGTTTGCATGTTCTCCCTGTGTTGGCGTGGGTTTCCTCCGGGTGCTCCGGTTTCCCCCACAAGTCCAAAGACATGCGGTATAAGTGAATTGGGTAAGCTAAATTGTCCGTAGTGTATGAGTGTGAATGGGTGTGTATGGATGTTTCCCAGAGATGGGTTGCAGCTGGAAGGGCATCCGCTGCGTAAAACATATGCTGGATAAGTTGGCGGTTCATTCCGCTGTGGCGACCCCAGATTAATAAAGGGACTAAGCCGAAATGAAAATGAATGAATGAATGAATATTTTACATAATAATTTTTCTTTTGCACTCTGTTCAGCACACATGCCTGAAGCTGTGAAGAAGGCACCAAGGAAGACACAAAGTCTAAGATACATTAAACAGCACAAATATTTTCACTATTTCACATGGCGAATTGATTGATCGAGGATAAGCATTAAGGACTTTAATCTCCGCTTCTCCTTCTCCTTAGGTCTCTGTAGTGTTGTGATACAGTGATGTATCAGCAGCTGTGATGGCAGAACACGCTTGGGAAACAGTTTTGCCTGGAGAAATCAATCCACATCTAAAATATTAGTCACAGATTATCGGTCACTTCTAAATAATAAAAGTATTGTGCAAGAATCGGATTTGCGCCGGTGCAAATGTGTTGCATATATGATTTAAATACCAACTTGTATTCAATGCACACTGGTGCATCACATTGTTAATTTTTAAACAGTAACTAGGCAAACCTTCCTATCCCTAATAGTTACTAGAAATAGCCCTTAATGCTGATTGACCGTGTCTTGAGGTTGATCCCACACTGTGGTCAAAAGCATTTTTCAAATATTGTTTAGTGTACCTTTAAAGGTCCTGTGAAGTGTGAAATGGGCATTGTTGTTCGATCTGTGACATAATTTCAACTCAAATAAATATAAAGACTGGGTGGAAAATCCTCCTCTTTAAAAAAAAATAAAAACAGTCAAAATTGTTTTGTTTTTATGACAGCTCTGCAGTGAGATTGATTTGAGATCAAGTGCATCAAAAGAAAAGCAAATGAAGGACGGGATGGGACATGTCATGGCATTTGATTGGTCAGAAGATTTGATGAGAAACTGAAAAATGATGTGATGTAAAAAAAAATCGTTGATCCATTTAGATGGAATCAATATCCTTAAGACTAACATATCGATACTAACATCTAAAAAAACATTATTTTGATTTTACAGGAACTTTAATTTAGTTCTAAAGCACCTCAGGTAAGAGGAAAAAAAAAGGGACAAGGCTTTATTTGGTGATGACACTCTTCTTGTTGCATGTGGTCCTGAGGCGTTTCCCTCACTCCTGAAAGCATGGCTAGATTCACAAGCGTGCTGTGATTGTTCCCAATTCCGACATTCTCATTAATTTGATGTCAGCATGTTCACTCTGATGCTGATGGACAGATTCACTTGTGGTCACGGCTGACTTATTGTTTCAGCCAGTTGGGCTTTGTGGGTGAGGAGTGTTAGATGACCTTGAGGGTGAAAAGAAACACTTTTGCCACCCTGCCAACTATCTCAGAGCGCACAACCCTGACACCCTCTCCGAGGAGCCTCGTGTCCTTGAAAAAACTTGTCAAATCCTCTAGTCAGAGAGCGTGAGATGAGTGCCAGCGAGAAAGGGCTGGTGAGCGTTTTAAAAATTCCACAGTCCTGGCAGATCTGGGATTAAACCAGGCCAGAGCAGATCTGTGTGTATTGGACAGGACAGCCACAAGAGAGCTATGCACACTCCTGAGGACGAGTGGTTGGCTTTTATATTTTCCAGCAGCTACTGGACTCTTTATTGCTAAAAATATGGGCTTCACATCTAGGGGCTTCTTTAAAGCTCTAAAAATCCTCTGTTAGAAGCTACATTTGAGCAGAATTTTTATTTTATAGGCAGGCAAACAGATTTTGAGCAACATGAGGGTAAGTAATTGATAACAACATTTTCATTTTTGTTGAAGTATTGTAAACAGACTCAGTTTTTTTTTCATTACAGGAGCACAAGGCAAAATGTAAACACTTGACATATTGTGCAGAGACAGGCTGTGAGGTAAAGCAAGGGTAAATACTAGGAAACTCTATAGGGATTTTTATTTTATAGTCATGCAAACTAGTTTTGAACAACATGAGGTTGAGTTAATGATGACAACATTTCTTTTTTTTATGAAGTATTAATGTTTTTTTCATAACAGAATATAACACAATATAACATGTTTTTTTTTTTTTTTTCATTACAGGCGCACAAGCAAAAATGTAAAGACTTGCCAAAATGTGCAGAGTCGTGCTATAAAGTAAAACAAGGGTTAAGACTGGCAGTGTTTATATAAGATGTAGGGATTTGATATACTGTTTTGGTTTCAATCAATATGACAGACTTGGCAAGTTTCTTCTCAACATGTAAGCCAAACTGAGTTAAATATTCCTAATATGTTGAATATAGAAAAGGAAAGATACAAGTTGAGCAAGATGTGATGTGTGAAGTGGATGTCTGCAAATGTTATTTAAAAAAAATGGTTTTAGGTGAACCTGCAACTAATCTAATTTATCCAAATTAGATCAGTTCTTCTCCTTGTTTTTGACTAGACAGCCCCCCTTTATCCAACACAATATTGAATGTCCACCTGTAGGCTAAGATTTGTTTGAAAACTGAAAGTATTGATGTATTAAATTAATTAACCAAGAAACATGTAGTGATTTTAGATGTTTAAAGAACTGTATGTTCATCAAAATCAATCACTGTTGAGTGGGGATAATACACTTTTATCTTCATATTGTACAGTATGTTTTTTTTTTTAATTTTCCATTTAGATGATTGTATCAAAATATTATACACATCTTGTTAATTAAAATATACTGCTGAGTCATCTGGTGGCTCGTCTCGATGTCTCCTGAGGAGACATGGTGAAAACTACTAAGTTAAATTGATTTATTTGTTTAAGCAACCCACAGACAAATCAATACTGAATATGGTTCAATTCCCAGTTGTTTTGAAATGTAAATAACTGTAGCAATGTTTGAATTGAATAGTGTTTAAAAGAAGAAGAAAATTGATAAAGCAAATATTCAGTCACAGCAGTCCCCGGACAAAGGTGTGTAGTCCTGTTTGTTGAGTTATTGAGTATTGTTGTTACTATTCTCTGTTTACAAAGATTATTGACACTTCCCAAATGTTTACTTTATCTGTAGTCTATGGGGAGGATTCCTTCTAATACAATTACTATTGTCTGCTTTGTGTTTGGTCTCCGTCTTCCTATTGAGTGAAGCATTGATGTTAGCTTAATGCATCCAGTTGTAAACACTGTAGTATATATTTGTTTCTTATCTTGTCCATTAGCACTAGGGGTTCTCCACACCTCCTTTGTTTGTCAGAAAGTAATTTTGAAATGTTTATTATGCAAGTGTTTAGCGGCACACATTAAAAATGGCAATTAATAAAACTAATTTAGCTAATTGGAGTGAAGACTGGGTCAGCTAAGACAAATAATTTGAGTAATTTAAGTAGCACTGAAGAGTGAAATAAAAACGGTGGAACTAGTCATTTAAAAAAATAATTAGCTTAAGTTGCTTGTTTTTTGTTTGTTTGTTTGCTTTTTTACATTGTAGTTCACTCCGATTCACCCAGGAAAAGCAATACGTTGTGAGATTTAAAGAAGATAACACGACATGACATACAATGTCAAAAAAATCCCCCAAAAGGGAACATCTTCAGACAGAAACAGATGGTTGACAGATGATAGTCAGAGATGAGCACGATAATTTGTCGCAATGAATACAACAGCTATATTTACTTCAAAGAAAGCACTTGGATTGCATTTTGTGCCCCATTTCGTTCATCTTGATTTCTCACAATTGGTGTGCTTTTTCTGTGAACATTATATAGTAATATAGTCTAATGATTGAGCAGTTGTGCACAGAGACACACGATCAAGGTCAAGATTTCTCTTAAATAATGCATTGAATTTTTGTTTCTTTTTGTCTATAGAACATTTTAGTACAACATATGGAGTGTGTTGGATGGCTACAAAACCATTCTGCAAAACATTAATGTTTTTATTATTCATTCATTCTCATTTCGGCTTAATCCCTTTATTAATCTGGGGTCGCCACAGCAAAATGAACCGCCAACTTATCACTTATCAACTTATCATGTCTGTTATCAGCTGCAACCCATCACTGGGAAACATACACACACTCTCATTCACACACATACACTACGGACAATTTAGCTTACCCAATTCACCCAATTCAAACCGGGGCTCCCGGCGGAAACCCACGTCAACACGGGGAGAACATGCAAACTCCACACAGAAATGCCAACTGACCCAGCCGAGGCTCGAACCAGCGACCTTCTTGCTGTGAGGCAAACGTGCTACCCACTGCGCTACCGTGAGGCCCATGTTTTTATAATTAAAAGCTAATTTATTTAAAGAGCTAGTTCACCCCCAAAAATGAAAATGTACTAATTATTTATTCTGCCTCAAGTGGTTCCGTTTACCTAATTATTTATTCTGTTGAACACTAAAGAAAGATATTTTGAAGAAAGCTGAAAACCTGTAACCACTAAACCATAGTAGGAAAACCAAATACTGAAGTCAATGTTTACAGGTTTCCAGATTTCTCAAAATATCTTTTTTAGTGTTCAACAAAGTCAAACAAACAAGTAAGTAAATGATGGCAACATTTACAGTTTTGGGTAAACTATCTGTTTAATAAAGGTTGTATACTGCTTTGTCAGTACAGTAAATCAGTAGGGGATAAAACAGACATAAAATTACATCATGCATGCAACCATATTCCTATGCACAGAAATATTTTGTACTTGTTTTTTTTTTTCAATATTCCATTAGGACAAAAAAAACTTTTTAATTTTTTTTAATTTTTGCCTAACACAGCAGCTTCTAGCAACTAATAGCTCACCTTATACAAACTGAATTAAAGCTGAAAGGCCTGTGGAACTTCATGGATCCCCAAAGACACTGTGCTAAAAAAGCTGGAACTGAAAAGCTTTTCTCTGGTCAATCAGTGCTGATTTGTAACACTTGCATGGAAGCACCAGTGGAACCCCTATAGTTTCAGGCTGCGTGAGACTTTCCGAATAATGAATTTTTAATGAAGACCACCTGCGGTATTTGTGGTAGACCCTTTACGTGGATTCCTGCAAATTATTGGGTGTTGTTGGGGGTACAGCATCTGCAGACAGTGACATATGACTTCAGTGATGTACTGATGGTTCATTATGCTAATAAGACTGTAGCTGTGATTTGATTCACAGGGTTCCTACGCAGTAATCCCTGCTTCCTACACACTCAAGAGGGGATTTCTGGGGGAGCTCAATTACCTTGACAAAATCTATCTTGCCAATTATTTAAATGATTCATTATTTGTTAAATCATTAATAATTTAAGTAATAAATAAATGGATATAGTATAAATTACTATATACATGGCATCCAGAGAGTCGTAGTTCACAGCTATAATCTCCCCCCCCAAAAAAAAAAGATTTTTAGAATCAAAAAAAAAAAATCTAAGATTTTTTTAACCTTATTCCAGCAACAAGCAATTTGTCTGTCTGCACCAAACGCAATGCGACAGAATCATTGCACTCCACTGCACTGCCACTGCACTCCAAATGAAATGGTAAGGGTAATAATCTAATTAATACATATTAAACCAATTTAACATTATTAAAAGTACATACTGTAGGCTGAGTGACTGATGTAGGTTTGCACTGAGTCACTGACCTTTATTTTCAAACCATTTGCTGGTGCTGTTTTCAGTAGTATGCCAATAAATGTCACGTAAAATGGTGTTCAAGCTCACATTAGTAGCATTTAACACTAAATAAAGCACATAATATGTACCTGAGGAGATCATTGTAGATCATAGCAGTTTATGGTGTTAATTTGCTGCAACGTCGCAGAAATAGAAATTGTTTCTAAAATAGAATTTTCGAAAATATGAAAAATATGAAATGTTTTAATATGAAAAAAGTATCTTTATTGTGATGTTGCGGTGCCGCATCGCATATAGTTAGGATATGGTTGTATATGGCCTTTCATGAAAATTGCCACCTCAGCACATTCAAACAGTGCTTTCCAAATCACCACTTTTACATGGTCAAACTCTGCATATTTGCTATCTAATTTCATGCATCTCATTCAAAACCTTTTGGCCCTGATTGCCTTCCTTAGACATTTGCCTACACAAACGCAGGATCGCATCGCATCGCAAATACTGCTGCTGTCTACAGTAGATACTGTGTATGAATGAGGAAGGCGTATTCTGTTGAGTCTGAGTCTGCTGACAAACACGACAAAATGAAAAGTTGAAAGAACTTTCTCTTTGATGTGCTGTCTAAACATGTCATGCAAATTTGCACTTTCTTGCAGATTTCTTAATTAGGCTCTTTTTTCCTTGCTATTTACAGCAGAATTAATCAGAAACCGACATTTGCACCCTAGAAAGATAACATAGGAAAACCTTTGATTACGGTTACATAAAAAAAGTCTACTTTTACACAGTAAAATGAGTTACTTTACTTAAAAAGTGAGTAAACCCATTGTAATTTGGAAATGTTCAGTTGACTTTTTATAATTATGCATATAATTTAGCTTAATAATTTTAAGGCAACAGGTTTACTCACTTTATTAAAGTAATATCAACTAATTGCTTTTTACAGTGTAGAGTTACATTTTGTAAAGTACAATTCACACTATCTAATAGCCGCATTTTCCTACAGTTTTCTCAAGATATACAGTATTTTTGCCTTTAAATTAAGTTTGGTGTTCATGAAAGAAACATGTTAAGAATTTTGTCAATTTTGTTTCTAACTGTCTCTCCTGCCCTGGGAAACGCAATGCCTCATTGTGACAGCTGCATGCATTGATGTGCTCATCCCTGTTAATAACATTATAGGTGAACCGCAAGGAACAAATGTCATGTCCGTTAAAATACACTGCAATTACAAAACTCAGTCAATATTCCTGAATAAATCTTATTTTGCAATGGGAAAGAAAGCTCTTTTCTGTGGATGTGTTAAGAATTTGATTAATTTGTTGCTCAGGGTAAATGACTAGCAATATAAATAGCTGTAAACGGTCAAACTGCTTACACCCCAAACCAGTGTGTTTATGACGATACATTAAAATGAAAATAATACGATAAGAAATTACCATTTCGCAGCATCAAACATAACAAGCTGCTTTGAATGGCTAAAAATCAATGAAAGTGATTTAGACCAGAAGTCTCAACAACGTTACTGTAAGCTACAATGGTCGACACCATTGTAATGTAATGTAATGTAATGTAATGTGTATTTATATAGCGCATTTATCATGTATGGCCATATACCCAAAGCACTTCACAATCATGAGGGGAGGTGGGGGGGGTTCTCTCTCCACACCACCACCACCAGTGTGCAGCATCCACTTGAATGATGTGACGCCAGCCACAGGACAACGGCGCCAGTGTGCTCACCACACACCAGCTATAGGTGGAGTGGAGAGGCAGTGATAGAGTGCCATTCTTACATAAAAAATAAGGTTAAGGTGGATGCTCTGTGATCATAATATCAAGGCAAGACAAGATTATTTATATACCACATTTCATACACAATGCTAATTGTCAAAGTCCTTTACATAAACAAGAAGATTAAACGAATCATAAAATAATCACACAATTTGTATAAGAATGAAAAAAGAAAGAAAGACACAAATATAGTTCAATCTGTCAGATGTAGCACAGTGTTCACTCAGAAAAGACACAGCTAAATAGCTGTTTTCAGTTGTGTTATGGTATCAGGCATATTATCAGTGCAAGTAGAAACAAAATGGCAGTCAGTTACTGTGCTTCGCGTGCTAGTGAACAAAGTTGACCGAACTCAGCGCTACTGCCACAGCAGGGGCTCCAAGCCTGCAACTTCTCCAGGTCATCTGCCATACTCGTATTTGTGATGAAATATTAAAGTCAGGTTGATCTCTCCCCGTCTCTCCCGGTCTGTCAAGCTCTTGCAGAAGCTCACAGCAGAGGTGGATTTGTCATCTCAGCAGTTCAAAGCTGAGTCCGGCCAGCAAGAGGAGAGTTGACATATTTACTGCCACAGACGCATGAAAGAGCTTTGTTTTGGTAGATGAAAGGTATGGAAGAGGAGAAGGGTCAGAGAAAACTTCAGGCTGACCTATACTCACGATTGTCATGTGGAGAAGTGATGTGGCAAAAATGTGAGGAAGAAGTGCTGTGTGGCGAATAATGGAAACGATTGGTGCAAAAAAACACCTACTGTACATAATCTTCTCCCACGGTCACTGTCACATTGCCTATATAATCATATATTGTCTTCTGAAACTATTACTTGTCAAAAAAATAACCAGTTATATTACAAAGTTGCCAGCAGGTGTTTAGGCTATTATTGTTTATTCTCTAGTCATAACTACACTTTACTTGAAGGGGGTGTTTATAAGACTGTCATGACACTTTTATAATCATAACGTGACATGTTATGAATTATATTGTATGCATTATGGCTGTCATTAAGTGTCATTCGATCAATTATGTCATTTTAGATGCAAAGAATGCATTGTTTGTGATGTCTCCTATGACAACTTGACATAACCAAATATTGTACATCGTCATAACCTGTTTTTGTCTTTCTCATGTCAACAAGACAAAATAACTTTTCAGAAATCTGTCATAAACATGATTGTCATTAAGGGCCATTATAATTGTGTCATGAATTATTATAACAGCATTATTATTTAATATATAAACAAATTATAAATATATACATTTACAGTATTAATGGCAGTTTTGGTTGCAAGTAATACTGTAAAAGTTACAAGTACACTGTAAATTAGCAATTACAATTGAGCTGTAACTCAGATAATCTGCAGCACATAGAGCCACCTAGATATAAGAACATAGAGACTGTGTCTGTCCCCCGAACCTCTAAATATAAAAAAACTCCCAAACCCATTCAAAGGTAACAATCTAATTAATGTTCATCAAATAAAAAATAAAGGTAATTAAAATATAAAACTTTTTTTGTTAATGATTTGATAATTGATCTAAAGCTAGATGCACTTTGTCTAACAGAAACCTGGCTAAAACCAAATGATTACATGACCCTAAACGAGTCTTCACCTGAAGGATATCATTATAAACACAAGTCACGTCTTAAAGGCAAAGGTGGAGGCATTGGCATTGTATACAGTAATATTTTTTGTGTTACTCAGCGATCTGACTTCAAATATAATGAATCTGAAGTAATAGTGTTGTTTATTTCAGTGTGCAATTTAAACAATAAATTTCAATCTAAATGTATATCGGCAACTGTATATAGGCCTCCAGGGCACCATACCGACTTTACAAAAGAATTTGCTGATTTCTTATCTGAAATAGTTCTGGCCACAGATAAAATTTTAATTGTTGGTGATTTTAATATTCATGTAGATAATGAAAAAGATGCTTTAAGTCTGGCCTTCTTAGACATACTAACCTCTGTTGGAGTGAAACAGCAGGGCCTACTCATCAACATAATCATACCTTAGACCTAATATTATCACATGGTATCGATATTGATAATGTTGAAGTGAGTGATGACATTCCAGATCACTATTTAATCTCTTATTTATTGTGCATTGATAGGTCTACAAAATCATCTTCTATTTATAAATATGGTAGACCGATCAGCGCTAGCACTAAAGATGACTTTGCCAGTAACCTACCTGATCTTTCTAATTTCCATAGCATTCCAGGCAGCCTAGAAGAGCTTGACACTGCAACTAAAACTATTGGTTCTGTCCTTTCTAGCACGTTAGACATAGTTGCTCCGTTACACTTAAAAAAAGATTGGGGAAAAAAATCTGACGCCATGGCACAATGAGCACACACGTGCCTTAAAGAAAGCAGCCCGGAAAATGGAACATAGATGGGAGAAATAAAAACTAGAGGTTTTTCGTCTGGCCTGGAAAGAAAGCATACTTAACTTAAGAAAAGCTTTAAAGTCTGCCAGATCTGCTTATTTTTCAACTTTGATAAAGAAATTAAACACAACCCTAGGTTCCTGTTTAACACAGTAGCCAATCTAACTATAAATAAAGCAGAAACATACGTTTCTCAACACAGCAGTAATGTCTTTATGAATTTTTTCACATGCAAGATTAATGATATCAGAGATAAAATAAGCACCGTCCCAATTAGAGCACTGTAGACGGTTAATGGATAAACTTCAAACTTTTTCAGCAGTAGGTGAGGAAGAATGGTCTAAACTGATAAATTCGTCCAAATCAACAACATCTATGCTAGATCCTATAGCGACCAAATTATTAAAACAATTGTTTTCAGAAGTTTCTCAACCTGTTCTTAATAATGAAATCATCCCTACTTTTAGGATATGTTCCTAAAACTTTTAAACTAGCTGTCATTAAGCCTCTTATTGAAAAAAACACTTTTTTGAAAGTTTAACCACACTGAACTGAACTAAACTAAACTTAAACTCAGAAAACTGGACTGACACTGTTTCAATTTACTATAATCTCCTATGTTAAGCTGCTTTTACACAATCTGTAAAAGTGCTATAGAAATAAAGATGAATTGAATTGAATTGTAAAACTACAACACAATTGTAATTAATATTTTACAGTGCGCTAGTAATACTGTAAAATTTACAGTACATTGCAACCATTACAACCAAAATTGTCAGTAATACTATAAATTCTACTGCATTTTGTTTTACAGTGTATCATGGCACATATTAAATTTGGCATTAAATGCTATTAAATGCCATTAAATATAAATGATGCTGTTATAAAAAAAACATATAAATATTCATGACACAATTGTAACGACCTCATGACAATAATGTTTATGACAGATTTATGACAAGTTATGTTCTCTTGGTAATGCCAAGCAGTCGTGACAAAAACGCGCTGTGATATACTTGTTTTTGTCATAACAAAGACATCTCAAACAATGTTATCTTTGCATTTAAAATGACATTTATTATTTACAATTGTCATAAGCATGCATACTTTTTTCTTCATATTCTTAACATTCCATGTTATGGTTATAAAGGTGTCATGACAGTCTTACACCTCTTCAATTAAAGTGCTACCCATTTTTTTCATTCATTCATTTTCTTTTTGGCTTAGTCCCTTTATTAATCAGGGGTCGCTACAGAGGAATGAACCACCAACTTATCCAGCATATGTTTTATGCAGCGGATGCCCTTTCAGCTGCAACCCATCACTGGGAAACACCCATACACTCTCATTCACACACACTACGGGCTATTTAGCTTACTCAATTCACCTATAGCGCATGTCTTTGGAGAGAGGCTCGAACCAGCGACCTTCTTGCTGTGAGCCGCCGCTACTCATTTTTTTTTATAATAATTAGTACAACAGTAATAACATTATAAAAAACCAACATGTTAGTATTATAAAAAGCCCACCAAATGTTACTTAGAGGCTTTAAGAACAGTACATATCTCATCTCACGTCATCATTTTTCAACATCAGCTGTGTCAGACGCAGCCATTACAGATATATTAACCCCTCTTGCATAAAGTATATAGAACATTTTTCATCTCCCTCTCCCAATCATTTTCTTCCTTGATTATTTTCTTTCTTCCTCTTCCCTTCTTCACATTATGAGGTGCACCTGTCATTATTTCTGATGACTCTTTTCTGCCAGACATCTCCGAGCTCACCTGTTCAGCTCTCTCCACACACGGCAGAGCCAGATGGAGCCACGCGTTCATGGAGAGAGGGAAATCTGATCAAATAAGCCAATCATGTGTGGAGCAGTAATAAGGGGCCTGGAGGAGCAGCACTGCATCCTCTCTTTTTTCCAGATGCATGCAAGATACTTGGTGTTGCGATGAGAAGATGAAGGGAGTTTTTGGAACTTTCCATAATTGCTTCTGATAAGGGTTTAAAGCAAACACAGTGAGTGCAGTGATGGCAGATTTCTATTTCTTTCTCTTTTTTTTCGTCTTCTTGGCTTGTCTCAGTGAACTGAATCCAAGAGGGGGGAAACATTAGAATCTCGTCATCTCCGCAATGGCTGCTCAATTTACTCCGTCTCCAGCCTTCTCTGGGCTCAATTACACTCCATTTTCTCAACGAGCACTTGAGTTTCTTTGTTAACGCTTTATATCTGCTCGTACCCTCTGGCTTAATAACATTTGCTAAATTAACTTCTGATGGAACCCGCGTATTTAACAAAACCCTTGAGCCGAGTTTCGGAATACAAATCTCGGATTTAACAAAAAAAAAAAAAAGAGAGAGCAAAAGCTGTAGTCCATATAAACAAACTCACTTTTAGCATTTCATCCTGTCATGTTAATCTGACATGTTCTCTTAACCCTTAAACACGCCTGTTTAATCCCAGATCCGGCATGGAAGTAATCTTGTACCTGCAGCAGTTTCGCACGGATTCATTCATTCTCTCTCAGCTGTGACAGATCCTTGTATTGCTATATTATTAAAAAAAAATTGTTTAATATTCTATGTCGTTTTTGTCATGCATCTAGATAAATATGGGTATTTAAAAAGAAAAAATATATAATTTACTGATTTACTTTCATCCAAACCCCTCTGACTTCCTCTCAAAAAAAAAAATCATGGTTTTTGTTTTTCATGCTGCATTGAAAGTCAGCATGGATCTATTATGGCTTGGCACAAAAATCACAATGAAAGCATCCATGTTTTACCATAATTGTTATCATAGTGTAAACATGAATGAGGATCCAGACTGTCAAACTACAGCATAAGAGACATGAAATAGTTTTTGCAATATATTCCAAATTAATATGAGAGCTCTTTGTTAAGAAAAAGAAGAAAAAAAAAAAAGAAAACTGAAAATCTTGCACTCCACTCAAAAACATCATCAACATCACATGCAACAATTGGTTTGATGTCAGTGATGTCAATAAGTACACTTGTATGCTAAATCTTAGTAAGCTGACAAGGCATGTTTTCTTTGTCACCAGAAGGTCATAAATGACTTATGGTTAAATCAATCGATGCTGCTTGTGTTTTGATATTGTATAGTGATTTCCTCTATATTGTACATACCTTGTAGGGAAATTCATTCATTTTCATTTCGGCTTAGTCCCTTTATTAATCTGGGGTCGCCACAGCGGAATGAACCGCCAACTTATCCAGCATATGTTTTATGCAGCGGATGCCCTTCCAGCTGCAACCCATCACTGGGAAACATCCACACACTCTCATTCACACACATACACTACGGACAATTTAGCTTACCCAATTCACCTATACCGCATGTCTTTGGACTTGTGGGGGAAACCGGAGCACCCGGAGAAATACCACGCCAACACGAGGAGAACATGCAAACTCCACACAGAAACGCCAACTGACCCAGCTGAGGCTCGAACCAGCGACCTTCTTGCTGTGAGGCAAATGTGCTACCCACTGCGCCACCGTGAGGCCCCTTGTAGGGAAATTTCCCCTTCTTACAAATTCTTACATCATTTACCCACACTCAATTGGTTCTAAACTTTAACTAATTTATTTCCTCTGTTGAACATAAAACAAGATATTCTGAAGAATATTGGGAAAACACAGCCATTGACATCCATAGTAGTAATATTTTTCAGAATGTCTTGCTTTGTGTAACTATGTGTGCATTTGTAATAGTGACATGGCTCCTAAAGGCAGCTTTAAGCACATCCATCAACAGTATATACATTTAAAAAAAACTACTACTTTTTTTACACTATAAATTGATTACTATATTGCATATTCTTAGAAATGTAAACTATTGTTCAAAAGATTGGAATCCAATATTTTGTTACATCATAAATGCATTCAATGAATCAAAGGTGACAGTAAAAATAACGTTATATCCTACCTGTCAGTCCAACAGCAATACATGGCACTAGCAATGCCAAGGTTATGGGTTTGATTCATAATATGGAATGAATTGGTGAAAATAAAGCATAGCTAGAATGTAAGGACTATTTGGATAAAATCACCTTACAAAGCATAGATGTAAATGAATGAAAGATGTGGTGCTCTTTTCAACTTTCTGTGAATTAAAAATATGTATTCATGTTTCCACAAAAATACAAAGTAGCTAAGTTGTTTTCATTGATACAGTATAGCTTTGCATTCAAAGAACAAAAAATAACACCTTAAAATATATTCAAATAAAAAAGCAGCCATTTTAAGTTTGAATAACATTTCATGATATTTTTAAAGAAATAATAGCTCGGTGAGAATTAAAAAACTTTTAAAAAATCAAATAAAATAAAACAGTTGTACTGTACCTTTCCAAGACTTTTGAACAATGGTGTACATTTCCATAATATGGAATAATTGGTAGAATTGGTATTGTTCAACATGCTTTGTGTATCCTTGACATCTCTTTGCTTTGAGGTAGAGCTTCTTTTCGCTCTTTGCTTTAGATTTTCATGTTTATTCACCTGCAGTGTCTTTGCAAGGGCTGTTTACCTAAACTTTTGCTTGGCCTGAAAATGTAATCTTTTGAGTGTTTTTATTTATTTATTTATTTTTTATTTTAAGAATACCATTATCATCTCTATGTATTTTTTTTACAATTTGCATGTATGTTATCCATTATATATTACCTAGGGTATATGCATGTGCAAGTACTTGACAATGGTGACTTTTCTGGGCCTGAAAATGCGAAATTTTCAAAACCTTTTATCATCATCTTTATGTAAACTACAACAATGTGTATTATCCATTATAGTCTATATTAATGTGCCAGTACTTGACAATCAAAACAACAGTGGTGGACTTACAGAACCTTATGCGTGCAAATGACATCAACATTTATCCAACAACTATCCAACAACAACAACTATCCAACATTTTTTGTCATTTTTACAGATCTGAATGGTTTTAAAGGGATAGTTCACCCAAACAAATAACAATTTGTCATCATTTTCTGGTTCCACATCAGTTTGAGTTTTTTGTTCTGTTGAATAAACAAGATATTTTGAAAAATGCTGGAAACATTTGACGTCCATAGAATTTGTTTTTTCTACTATGGAAGTCCTCTAAGTCTATCCTCCAGATTTTAAACAATCTTTAATATATCTTCTATTGTGTTTAACAAAGCAAAAAAAAAAATAGCTTCGAACAAGTAAAGGTTGAGTTAAAGATGACATAATTAAAATTTTTGGGTGGAATTTACACATCATAGTTGTGTAAACATATCCTCAGAGTATCTATATGCTTCAGCCACAGCCACTAAAATCATCAATGGCATTGGATTCATCAAATGAGAGTATGAAACCCCTGGGACCATGAAACAAATGGCTTACAGTGGGAAAAGCACAATAAATCCTGCTCTCCTGCCCCTGACCTCCTTACCTTTGAACATTTTATCACCCTCTTCTTTTCTTCAAGGCTTTGTCCTGCTCTTTTTTTATCTGTTATAGCACTCCATACTCCACATCAATCCCTCAGTTGTATTGTGAATGACAGAGAGACGGATAAAGACCAGGAGAAAATAAGCAGACACACAGTACCTTTGGGTATATCTTCAGTGTCTCTTGAGTTTTTGCACTTTGATATTCGGCAGATTCTGCTTCCTCCATGCATGTCATCAATAGATTCTCTGAAGTTTGTCATCTTCTGGAGTTTATCTTCCTCTAAGCCCTCTTTTTTTATACTTATTTCTCTTTTTTTCTGGGCTTCTTCATCCTCATTCCACACCTGTTCTTATCAAAGGCTTAGTCTTTTTATTATCAGCACTCTCTACTTATATGGGCTTACAGGATTATGTTCCCCAAAAGGAATTTGTTGGTGTCATTGCATTTAATTATCCATGCAAATGAAAAAAAAACTATATTTATTTAAAGCAGGAGATTAAACGAAACCAAATAATTAAACATGTCAGATCTGCAGATGAGACAAAATCTTCCAAGAAACATCTGAGGTATAAATGGAAACCGCTTCGACTGCGTGTGTGTTCTGAATGGCTGGTTGAATGTATAAAGGCATTTGATTGTACTTTCCGGCCTTGCATGAGTCAGACTAGTATGTCTTGGATGCAAAGCAATATTTCACGTTCCCTTATCTGGGCAGGAGAGAACAGGTTTTGGTCAACAGCAGAGCTGAGATGGGACCTACTGCCCAGGAAAGGTGAGATTAATCTCTTACCGCTCTCTCCGTCTTACAGCTGCTACATTAAATGCATCCATGCAGAGCCGAGCCCCTCTGAACCTAGTTTTCTGTGACAGAGGAGCCATCAGTGACCCGCTCCTTCCTCCACCTCAGTTCTTTCAGCAGTCATGTGCAAGTCAAGAAAATGTTCTTTACATATAATAAAAGTTTAGTTGTTATGTTTGTTAATATTAGTCAAGGTCATTTAATTTTAGATAGTAAAAAAATTCTATTAGTTGATGTGAAAGTTGATACAAGCATTCACATTTTTATTCAAATATTCAGCAACGTGAGAAATATAATATAATACATAATGCACCCAAACTATATCAGATTTATTTTGATATGAAAGCCTCCAATAAAAATGAATATGTTCAATTCACTTAAATTTGTAAAAACCATGTTAACTTAATACATTTATGTTGGAACAACATGAAGGAATTTTGTGGAACCCAACATTTCTTACAGTGTAAAGAGAACATATTTGACAAAATGCAAAACAAGAAATACAAGCAATTTCCAAATACAATTAATATATTGTGTAAATATGAACATATAATTAAGTTAATATTAATAAAAAAATTACCTAGTCAATAATACAATATTAAAATATAATTTCTATTTCGAATGCTTACTGACTTTTCCTTCATCTTCTCATACTGTTTTTGCTGTGATATAAGCATGAAATCGTCATCAAAATAGAATAGAAACCAGTTACTAAAAAAATAAAGCTAGAGCTTGTTTAATAATTATTTATTATTTTGTAGTGTTGTTTTTTGTCATCTATAATATATTCAGTTCTCCATCTCCTTTGTGTTTGACGAAAAAAAAATCCCAAGGTTTTCTTCAGCAATGTTTTGTCTCTCTTGTTCTGTGCCACTCTCTCCTGCCACATGGCATCCAGAGTCTCTTCTCTAATCAGAATGATCAGCATGGTGGCTCTGCGCTGAATTAAGGCAGACAGATTTCCACACACGCCGTTCATCAGCACTTTTCGGGACTTTAAACAGCTCACAGACTGTAGAGTCACATCCAACTGCTCGCATCCCTCCATCCATCAGACGCACCCATCTGCCCGCATGATTCAAATTCACACTCTTATTATGCACACCGGGGCGGGGAAAAAAGAGAAGAAAAAACATCACCAAACGCTGAGATCCCTCACATTATTCTCTTAATAGATTTTCATTTGGAGCCCTGGGATTTAATTTCCCTCCACTTTTTTCCCCTTCTTTTTTTTTAAATCAACTTAGAAAATGATCCCCTCCTGGTATCGCAGCACTGCGGTTTATTCTAATGGAAAAAGATTACATCTTGAATTAGAACCCGCTCATCCTCGGCCTGTGCTTTAGACAGGAGTGAAGACAATCAAAAAGACCCCTGGTTTCGAAACTGCAGTTTTAATATTCTCAGCTCTGCATGGTTATGAACATATGCATATGGATGCTCATTTTCAATACTGCTACAAATATAATTACAATTAGTGCCAGTGTGGTATAGCGTTTGTGCAACAGTTCAATAAACAAAGTAGTAATACTAAAATGTTGCCCAATTGTCAATTATTTTCTCTGCTGAAGGAAGTAGAGTTTAGTTCTTAAGCTTATTTTTAGTAGTTGCAATATTTCTACATTTCATTACTATTTTTATTCAGTATTTTTATATACTATATTTATTTCAGTATTATTTTTTCCCTTCACTTGGTCAATTGGTGAAGTTTTTTTCCTTGCCACTGTTGCCACTGGCTTGCTCGGATCGGGACTTGTGGAGCTGCGCTTCGGTGGATTTACTCTTCAGTGTTTGAACTTTCAGCAGTGAAACTTAAACCACACTGAGCTGAACTGAACTAAACTCAACTTCTACTCTGAAATCTGGACTTTACTAGAACATGTTAAGCTGCTTTGACACAATCTACATTGTAAAAAGCGCTATATAAATAAACTTGAATTGAATTGAATATTATATTTCAGCTTTATTTCTCATGTTTCATTCATGAATGAAAGTATTTCTGCTATATCTGTATATGGCAGAATTCTTCTGAGTATAAACTCATTCACATCCTCCCAATTGCTTAATTTCTGAACTTTATTCACTGTTAAGTGAAATAATCAATGAATCACCTGCCAAATATAAAATATCTGCATTGAAGTTACTAGTAACTACCAACATTTTAGGAAAACTGTGACAAAAACATTGATAGCAATATTTCACCTCCATTTTCTACTGCTGTGCTTGCTGATGTTGTTGTTCAACTTATGACAAGAATATTTCTGACATTGTGACATTTCCCCAACCCTTCCTCCACTGTGATTGGACGTCTGCTAAAAAGTGACAGTGCTTAGCACTCCATTTTATCTTAAAGGGCTTTTCACACTGTGCTTAACCCCAGGTTATCATCATTAAACTCTAAGTTTAACACCAGGTTGTGAAGTGTTAACCTCACATCGTGGTGCCACACGTGCAATGTGAAATGATGCTGCTAGATGCTTAGCAAATGACAGTCAATCACATGTCATATTCAGATTCTGTACAATAACTGAAACACAGCACATTGTATAACCAGTATGATTTAGTGTTTCATGGAAAAGAGTCTAATCTTGATAGAAAATGTGACAATTTGAGTGAAAAAGAGCCAGTTTCATTATTTCCTTTATAGCTGGAATCGATGTCCTTTCATTCTGGATAAATGAGAAACTATGGCTGCTAAGAAACAGAACTGTACAAAACTCTTAGGCCCACATTAGATTTGTTGTTTAGCAATAGTATTGTGACCATACTGTATATAATTATTTCTTGGCCTCAGCCTGAAGAGTGAAATCCTATTTAAAGAGAAAAATAGCATAAAACTCTAACAGTCATGAACTAGCCTTCACAAAATCTAGAACTGAATACAAAGAGGCCATGTGGGATTACCTGAACAGAGAAAAAAAATCTAACCCCAAATCTATAGTCAAACTTTGGGAAAGTGCTAAAAAGAATACTTCAAAACAGTCTCCCCAGTGTGCATACTGCTGAGTAAGGTCACATTAAATTGTTTTCCCAATTGACAGACTGACAGTCAAATTTGCAAACAGAAAAGCGGAGTGATACAAACAGCGAAACTCTCAATGCTATTGGACTGTCTAAGAAATATGATTCAGTCAGTCGAATTCCTTGACAATAACTAGCTTTAAAATTCAATATGATGTGCAATTATTACTCAGCAGTCTGTGGAGGACTTCTTTGTAGGACACTTTCCACTCTGCAGAGCTACTGAAGCTGTGTTTGCATATTTTGAATGAAAGTCACAGAAAAAACGTCAGAAATCATTCTGTGGTATTTTTTTGTAAAGCCCTCACTGTTTTACTACAGCTACTGTAGGCACTTATCTGCTTACCTTGCGGCTGTGAAACAAGGTATTTAACAGGGGAAGGTCAGGTGTAAAATAGAGATCCGCCACACTGCGTGACGAACCTCTGATGAGGAAATTCATCAAAACCGTCACCGTGTCTGACACTTTCTTTTTGCAGTACATATTTTCTTTGTCTCGCTCTTCCTTTCTCGACACAGAAACATACAGTACATGTCATAGCCTATATGACTTTTAAAAGAGGAAATTGTATATGTGTTGCATATACACCAGTGCATGGTTGGTTGGTTTGCTTCTCAGTTTTTTTTTTGTTGTTTTTTTTCAATTAGCAGAAAATGTTAAATAGAACGTTGCAAAGTTTATTGTAGTTGATATGTATATATGATGCATGTGTTTATACTGCATATTTTAGAGCTCATAATGCATGCCAAAATCGCATTAACAAGTAAGAAATATGTAGTGTAATGTTATGAACCTCTAAAATTATTTTTGCTTTGGAAAATGTTTCAAGTGATGAATCAATGAGCTGTGTGGGCATCTCTATTGCATTTCAGTGGAATGTACTGTAATAGAATGTTGGTCTTCACATGATGTCATTATTGCTGAATATGAACGCGGGTTAGTAAAAGCATGGCCATTTCTTTTACATATCTAGTCCATTACAGCTCAATACCATAAGGCTGATCACACCCTGAGGCCTGCATCAAATCAAACCTCACCTCTTTCAGAATCACGAACTCATGGTGGGAAAAAGAAGAAAAAAAATACTGCCATTTGTAACTGTCTTAGGTTGCACGCTGCTTCCAATCTAAAAAAGTTATGATTAGAATAACTCTCAGTCCCAAAAGAATGTACAGCATGATCCAGCTGGCAGCCTGATGATGGGACTGTAAGGGTTGAGAGTAAAAAAAATATGAAGAGAAGGAGCATGCATTTACACTACACCTTTAATAAGGTTAGACAGTTAGGCAGTTGTTTTATAATTACAATAATTGTTTCTTCACAATAATCATAATTTAAAAAAAGAAAAAATACAATCAGAAAAAAGCAGAAATAAGTTAATGTGTTGTGTACAGGGAAGACTCCACAGTTATCAAGTATATACATACAATCTGCAGAGTTACACAATCAAATGCACTTTGTTAATGTTTTATAGAGTGAGTTATGTTCTGATCAGCTGGACTTTTGTTAAATATTTTTTGTAAATGACACCTCTTTTGACACTTTCATACAAATTTGAATGTTCCTTTTGTATGTGTAAATTACTCCCAATTTACCCAAATCCCACATTACGGAATATTATTACATTATACCACAATGGTGACTTGTACCACTTTTGAATTTGTTCTGTTTATTTCCATGCATTCTAAAAATGCTGAGTTATTTTAACTAAAATGTATCAATGAAAATGACAAAAAAGTTATACACTACATGCCAGGCCAATAGCTGACTCTCTTTATAATTTTTTTTAAACCACCATTGTTGTTTTGGTTGTCAAGGACGTATGTGTGTCTATAAACGGAATATAAAGGGAAAAACGGAATATAAACGGGAAAAAAAAACATCACAATTTTACGCTTTCAGGCCCAAGACACTGCTATCACATAAAGCACAGGTGTCAAACTGTTCCTGGAGGGCTGCAGCTCTGCACAGTTTAGTTCCAACCCTAATTAAACACACCTGATCAAACTAATTGAGTCCTTCAGTCTTGTTTGAAACCTACAGGTAAGTGTTTTGAAGCCGGGTTTGGAACTAAACTCTGAGGGCTGCAGCCCTCCAGGAGCTGAGCTTGACACCCCTAAAGGAATAAATCAAATGCATAAAAGGTTTTCTGTTTTTAGTTGAAAACGCCACATAAAAAGCATTTTAAAGAGCAACTGGAAATTAATTAACCCCTGTGCCCTATCCCAATATTCACTATGTTAGTAAACTAAGCTTGGCTTCTAGTCATAACTTGGTTAATATGACTACACATACAGTGGATAAAAAAAAAAACTGTACTAAGGGTTCTTTGCCCTAGCTATCTGAAATACATAAATCTTTCAGACGACAGTCTCAGAGGGTGGTTGGAATAAAGCTGGCATAGCGGTCACGGCGGTGCCACCTCCCCACGTCCACACCGCTGTTTCACGGTAGGAGGGTGGATGGTAGGTTCTCCTTAAGATGCCATGTCAAAACTGGGGCGACAGCTTGTGTGGGATCGCTCCACAACAACAGCAACATCATCATTGAGCCGTGTTTCTTTTTTTCCCAAACACATGCCACACGCTGGGACGAGGCCGCTTCTCCCTGCCAGTGAAAGCTCTCAGTACTTTGATCCTCCTCTACCGCTCCATCACTTAACCAGCTCAAGCTGGCTGTCAGGACACCTCCCCAGCCGCTCCACCCAACGCTCCCTACATCCAGTTCACTCAACGCACAGTTATGCTCTTATCACTCCTCCTGCAGAGACTGCCTTTACCAAAAGAGTTTGGAAGCAAATGAAGCATGAATCATTTGGCATGACTCCATCTGTGTAAATCTGAATTAATAGGAAATAAACTAAATGTATCTATCTATCTATCTATCTATCTATCTATCTATCTATCTATCTATCTATCTATCTATCTATCTATCTATCTATCTATCTATCTATC